>OY776674.1:113846491-113908199 GCA_963675555.1 Leptura quadrifasciata | reverse complement strand
ACGTGACGTAATACTTTAAATGGTGATTCTCCCATATTGTAGTCCTACGCGAGATCTCCTAGTGAAAAGTAGTACCTAAGTTATTTTATAAATTAAAATAGTAAACATGTTATCTCATATAAAAAAGTTAAATTTTTGAAAAAGCCTTATTGTTGTTATTAGTTTCGTGTGCACAATTGATATATACATACTTCAAGATAAATGTGGAACAAGTGATTATTTACAGGTTAGAGTAGTATAGTGTAGTTTAGTCGATTCAATAAAGTGTTGTTCGTTTGTTGTTTATGGTGTGTGGCCCATCCCAGTTCGCTGTGAATGTGTGTGCCGTTTCCATAATAAATTCTTTATTAAAATTAATGGATAACATCTGTTGCTGATAAGGTATGTGATATATTTAATTAAAAGGAATACTTTTTCATAGATAATTGCATTTTTGTATTATATAGTGGGATTTTATAACAGGTGAAAACAAAAACATACGAGGTGCGTATTATATATAAAAACACCATTTAAAATGACCAAATTGACCACAACATTAGAAATTGCGTAGATTCATTTAAACTTATTTGCCTAGATGAGTTAGTTTTACTCGCCCTAAAATAAATGGATAAAATACCTGTTCTGTTTCCTTTATGATAAGCTTGAACAGGAGCATGTTTACATTTTATAAATTCGTTTATTTTTAACAAACGACTTTGGACACTTGTGTCCTATAAAAATAAAAGACAAGTAGGATATTAAATCCACAACAAACAGACCATAAATTCAATGAAAAGAAATCGATTTATTGTAAACATAATTTTTATTCATATAATAAAACAATTTAACAATTATAAATTGTTATTTACATTACGGTAATTTTGAATTGTTTTGTAATCGTTAGTACGAGTGTGCAGGTATGCGGGTGAAGTGACTAATTATTTATGAATTATGCATTTTTTTATAATTATGAAAACTATGATATGGAAATCAATACCTATTTTTTTAAATTCTTAGATTAATATAAGTACTAATTTTGCAAATATTACAGATACTCACAATTCTAATGGAATACACACATTTTCGACCTTATTAAATAAATAATACCTAATATATATTTAAAAAAAAATTGCATTTGTCTGTCGGTCGGTCTGTCGCCCTTCGATAATTCTGAGATATTTTGATGAAGTTTATACCTAAATGTTGGGCAATATTATCGGTAAATAAAAAAGTGACGTCGAAAAAATCAAAATTATAATTTAAACTATACCTATAGTATACACGCAAAAAAAACATTTTAAACATTACTGACATATATAGCTAAAATATTTTTTTGTGATGGGATGTTATAAATAATTTTACAGCAAAATATTCACTGTATAGTTTCGTGAAGATGCCAATTTTTTTAAAAGTGGAAACATAGAATTAAGGCAAATAAGAATTTTTGTTCAGTAAGTATTGTTGGAGCAGCAATGAGTCACGAGCCACAATAGTTTCGATACTGCATGCAATTCAATATCTCAATTATGAGAAATAAATTATCTAGCTATAAAAAAAGTACCTATGTGTAGATGCCTATAATATATTAAAAAACCCATGACGATTTCTTTTGATTTTTTTAAAAACGTTTTAAATGCAATTATTTAAAAGCGTTCGTTGAAGTTGAATTGTTCTAAAAATTTTAAATTTATTTTGGTCTCGATTTTGAGAGGTATTTTAAAATTAGGTTTGTGCAATATTTTTACATGTTTGTATGAGGACAAAAATATTGTAAAATTTCGGAGATTCGGATAATAGATAGGTATTGCCAGGGGATACACCTACCACGATAATCTGTTTGTGCATACTGTCTTCTGAACGGTTATAGAGGTGCCTATAATTTATAATCAAAAATTTTCAGAAGTTGTTTCGTTATACAGCCTGTCACGAAATTAATTACGAGAAATTTAAAAAATATCGATAAAATATACAAGGCGTCCAGTTAGTGTTCCCTCGGAAGATTGTGCAAAAACGGCAAACTTTATAAAAAAAAAAACGTTCTTATTAAAACTTTCAATGTTTCATCTTTACTACAATGTAAAATTATTTTCAATTATACAAGGTGTCACAAAAACGAGTTACATGAGAAAGTATTGTAGAGGAAAACAATCATAGACGTAATGGGAATAGTGGTGGGTAGTAGCGATGCATCATCATTTCTTACGTCTTTTATGTCGCGTGCATTAAAATGAGAGATAAGGTCAACCGTGTGGTCGGTCTTCTTAACGTTTCACCTCGCACCCCCTTCTCAATTATGTTTTCCGCACTATATATATATTTTTTAAATGGAACAACCTGTATTTTTTGGCGCCAGTGAAGTCTCCAAAGGTCCTGTATTACACCCTAAAATATTTCGCCAATCGGATGCTGCGTTGCCAAGTTATGTTTTTTTCCCCGTTTTTTTTTTTGGCAATTTACAAAAACATTCTTTTGACTGCCATATCTCCCATTTTTTTAAAATCGAATGCCTATATTTTTTTACATAGATCAATGAAGCATACAATTCCTGACATTTTAATATCATACACTTTATTTTTATTTCAAACAGTTTTTGAGATATGATTATTTCCGAGATTATTTCCAATAATTTTTATTTTTTCACGATACAACTAGCCTAACAATTGCTCAAAATGTCCACCATTTCTATTCACGCAACGCTGAAGTCTCTTGACAAATGAACGCCTTACGTTGTATAACATATCAACATTTATACGATTGAAACACTGAAGAATGCTTTCCATCATATCTTCTCGAGTCGTTGGTTCTACTTTATAAACGTCTGATTTCACAAATCCCCAAAGTAAAAATTCCAATGAAGTCAGATCAGGTGATCTAGGTGGTGGGACAATGCAGTGGGACCTAACATAATTTAATAAAATAATAAATTAGACATATAGTTTAACAGTTTATCAAAGTATCCTTCTCATCCACCTTTCAGGAAACTGGTTACTAATGGCTCGACGAATATTTCTACTAAAATTGTGGTGGTGCACCATTAAGTTGTAACCACATATTATTTGTAATATAATCAGGAATATGCTCGATCGTTTGTGGAAACATATTTTGCATAAAATCCAAGAAGACTGCTCCATTCACATTTCCCATAAAAAAGAATGTGGACCAATAACATAATCGTGTACAATTCCTCTCCAAACATTTAAGCTCCACTTGTGCTGGTAATGATTTTTCTCCAATAATTCGGTTTTGATCCCACTGGCAAAAATTTAATATACGATTTAAATCCACATCCAAAAGCTCTTGATGCATCTGTACTCGATAGGAGTGAAACTTATTTTTACGAAGACATAGGGAAACATTGGATATGCTGACCTCTAAATCCCTACTTAACACCCGCCGTAGGATTTTCGATTACCGCTAAAGTTATTGCCAGCTCATTTCCTTCACTTAATAAATTTCATCGTCTCGCCTTCTTTTCACATGTAACACTTCCAGTACGTTCAAAACGTTCTTTCAAATTTTCTAGAGACCTCACATGAGGACACTTTCTATCGGGAATCGGGATATTTTTGACGATACACTTTTGATGATGTCTCTTCAGTTAGCAGAACAAAGTTAGCAGACCACAATTATTTCATAAGGAGAATTAAATGCACATTAAATACTAATTAAATGCGCAAGAAAAAAATTTTCAGCTCATATATATTTTTTTATCGCATGTTCTGCTAACTTGCAAAAAAACGTAAAACGTAAAATAACAAAATCGTGATTTTCAACCGCAGAACGATAAGAGCACATTAAATGCTAATTAAATGCGCAAGTAAAAATTTTCCAGCTCATATTTCTTTTATCGCATGTTCTGCTAGCTTGCAAGAAAGGAACATTAATTAAAACAACAAATTTGTGATTTTTAGTCGCAGAATAATGAAGAAGAAATTGGAAAATGTCCCATAATTGCATTATTTTTTCTTTTGAAAATTTCACATTTCAATTTTTTCTTGCGCATTTAATTAGAATTTAATGTGCTTTTATTGTTCCGCGGTTGAAAATCACGAATTTGTTATTTTACATCAATCTTCTTTGCGAGTTAGCAGAACATGCGATAAAAAAATATATATGAGCTGGAAATTTTTTTCTTGCGCATTTAATTAGCATTTAATGTGTTCTCATTGTTCCGCGGTTGAAAATCACGATTTTGTTATTTTACGTTAATGTTCTGCTCTCTTTTTTGTAAGTTAGCAGAACATGCCATAAAAAATATATATGAACTGGAAATTTTTTTCTTGCGCATTTAATGTGTTCTTATTGTTCCGCGGTTGAAAATCACGAATTTGTTATTTTACATCAATCTTCTTTGCGAGTTAGCAGAACATGGGATAAAAAAATATACATGAGCTGGGAATTTTCTTCTTGCGCATTTAATTAGCATTTAATGTACTCTTATTGTTCCACGGTTGAAAATCACGAATTTGTTATTTTACATCAATGTTCTGCTATCTTCTTTGCAAGTTAGCAGAACACGCGATAAAAAATATATATGAACTGGAATTTTTTTTCTTGCGCATTTAATGTGTTCTTATTGTTCCGCGGTTGAAAATCACGATTTTGTTATTTTACGTTAATGTTCTGCTATCTTTTTTGTAAGTTAGCAGAACATGCGATAAAAAAAATATATATGAGCTGGAAATTTTTTCTTGCGCATTTAATTAGTATTTAATGTGTTCTTATTGTTCTGCGGTTGAAAAATCACGATTTTGTTATTTTACGTTATTCTTCTGTTATCTTTTTTGCAAGTTAGCAGAGCATGCGATAAAAAAAATATAAAGGAGCATAAAAAAAATTTCTTGCGTATTTAATTAGCATTTAATGAGCATTTAATTCTCCTTATGAAATAATTGTGTTCTGCTAACTTTGTTCTGCTAACTGAAGAGACATCTGTTGATGCCAATAAACAATTTCCACCACATTCACCAGTAACAGATACAATGGATATCAAATCTTGTTGCAAATAATTATAATTCATATTTTTAAATATTACTTAACAGTGTTAATTTAACTTAATCACGATAAGTACCTTACAGAAATGTCATGAAGACGCAAAACAAAAGACCAAAGCCATGCTAAAATAAAGACTACCTTAATTTACGCAAAATTATTTGAAATAATTATATCTCAAAAACCGTTTGAAATAAAAATAAAGTGTATTATATTAAAATGTGACAAATTGTATACTTTGTTCGTCTATGTAAAAAAATTATAGGCATTCCATTTAAAAAAATTGAGAAAAATATTAATTAAACATCATGAATATTTTGGACTCCCGGTATAATAATAATTCATATCAAAAATGTTTTTCAGTAAATACATCATTACGAGCATCATTATCAAATAACGTCCTAAATTTGTAGAAAAAACAATTAATAAATCGTCAAAATAATGTTTGTAAATTGCAAAAAAAAACAGGAAACAAATCATAACTTGGCAACGCGGCATCCGATTCAATTTAAAAAAAAATACTTTCTTGTGTAACTCGTTTTTGTGGCACCTTGTAAAATTGAAAGTGATTTTACGTTGTGGTAAAGATGAAACACTGAAAGTTTTGTTCAGAAAGATTTTTTATAAAGTTTGCCGTTTTTGCACAATCTTTCGAGGACTAACTGGACACCATATATATTAAAAAACTTAAACTTTTTGGTGCACTGTTAGATCGAATGTCTAGATTTTTTATACCTAAACAAAAACAATAAAATATCTCAATATCTGAAGTTTGAAAGAATATAAAAATATGCAGGATGCTCGGCAGGATGTAAGTAATAATTATTGCCGAATAATAGGCCAGTTTTAATTTAAAATTGAGTGGGTAGATAAAAGGCCAGCCTAGAATTCTCACATTCCTATGAATACCTAAATGAGCAAAAATATCATCGGCGAATCCATAAAAATTAGGACTAAAATTATGTTAAGAGAATTGCCACAAATAACTTTCAGACAAGAATTGCTCGTTTGTTATGGTTTCTTCAATTTCATCTTTAATATTTTGATAGTACCCAAAACTCAAGGGTAAAAGTTAAAAAAACTGCATTACGAGCATCATTACAATTTAGACGTGCAACGCAATGGTTATTTAATACACTTTATGTTTAGGTTTTAATCTAGGTAATGGCATTTTAGTCAGAGTTTAGAAAAATCGGTTAGTATGTTAGTTATTTATTACACAGAAGCGAGAGCTGATGCTTTTATAATGATAAAAACATGTATTTATAACTGAAATCAGTAGAGCTGGCATTACCCGAGAGATCACCTACACTTGTTAGGTATATCAACAGAAGCCAACATGTGTATATTCGGATGTATTAAAGTCAATAAATATTTAGTAATGTTCAGTGGTGTGATATCGACACTTAGAGCATAACAAGTACTATGGATTAACTAAGCTTGTATAGTTGTATAAAAGTAAATGACTTCATAACGAACCATACATCCTTTAAAATGATTGTTTTATCATCACCTCATTGCTAAAAGACATTGACAATAGATTATTTGTTTTATTTATTGTTCGATTATCTGTCGAAAATTTTCTTGGTTATTCTAAACGAATTCACGGCATACGACCATTTCGGATTTCTCTCTACCATACCAGACGTTACCGATTTTCCGGCAACCACTATAGCCAAATTTCAACAACTATACCTTTCTCTAACCCTATCCACCTTTTGCTAGTATTTCATACCTTTCGCTCATCTCTACTCCTTTTCTGTGTATTTTTGTCGCGTTTGTTTGTTTTTCTTAGTTGCTTTTTGTACATTTTTGTTTCTAAATTCATTTCGCGTTACCAATCTTTTTCAGAAAGCAAACCTTTTCGAAATCAAAATTTTTAAAATCAAAGTTTAGGCCAGCCCCGCGCAGCCCCGCATTGCAGTATCTCGCGGAAGGTACCTCATTTGAGTTGTGGGGCTTTAATAGTTTTTTTTTGTGCGCGAATTCTTTAAATGTAAGTGTAGTTTTAAGTTTTGTTAAGCTTGTTTTTTCAAGCATGGTTCAATGTTACTACTTATTTTAATTTTATATTTTTGTAAAAAGGAGTTTAGGTTTAGTTTAGTTTACTTGTCGTTTTCGCCGATCCAGACCAGTTCCGCCCGATTCTGCAATCCTCCACCGCGTCAACGCGGTGGTTGCACGATCGGTTCCGGAGCAGGTCCTAGAGAGGCAACTGTTTCTATGTTAATATGAATAAATATCTTTTGAATTGAATTGAACAGCACACGAAAATTCGCTATTCAGTAGTGACAGTTCTGATGGGAAATATTTATTATTTTTGGTCATAACTTTATCTTGCAGTGTACCTACCATGTTGTGTAAACCGTATAAAAACTAAAAGCCGGCAAAAACAGTCGGCATCTCTTTATTGTACATGGGCGGAGGTAAATAGAAATGCTTGTCATAAGAAAATAATAAGATTTTCGGGCGTTATTGTATTATCCTCTGTTTCAAATGGTCTCCAGAAAGCCATGGTAAATTAGCAAATAATTAAAATATTTTACCTTTTATATAGTAGTAAATATTTATAAATATGAACAATAACTAACTAAACTCCTACGCTTGATATTATAACAGGTATTTACGCACTGCACTGGCACATTAACAGCACAGCAGAAGTCCACCTTTGACTATTCAGAAGCGATTTACGAGTTTGTTTTATGCTAGTAGGCCTGTCCGTTTTATTATCTTTAAACCAGTGCAGTCGTAGATGGTTCATTCAGGCTGATTACATTGCCAGTCTTGGACTCGCCTGCACAGTTTCAACTACCATTCGAATCTCGATACCATTGCTAAATATATAGGACAAAATATCAAGTTCAGTGCGCACGGTCCTGTGTTTTAACACTGACCAGTTCCAATTACCCTCGTATAAAGTATATATACCTGTTGTCCGTACGTTCCTGTTTCAAAGTAATATTTAAATATCGGCAAAGCAGTTATGTCAGTGATTCATTTTAAGTACTACTTACGTACTTACCCGTAAGTGTTCCTTCCAAATCGGTAGGTTATGGAAAATCTGAATTTGTTTTAATAAATCATAATGCAAGGAAACATGCGCATCATATTTTTCTCGAATATGCAGCATTCTGCGCATGACATTTTTCTTATATGTAGACATTTTTGTTGTTAAATAATTTCGAATTAAAACTGATTTGCATATGCTAAAGACTGTCCTCGGACCCTGCCAAAGAGTAATAAATACAATAAATAGACCAGTTTAGTGTGACATATAATAAAGCCCCTGAAAGTCCCTCTTATAGTACATAGAGTCATAGCGCGTTCAATGAAAATGTGTCATGTATTATTGTGAACTTATATGTGCATTATACATAAATACTAAAATTAAATGGCATAAACACTAAACAGTCGTTCCATATTTCATATAAATTCATATTTATATGGAATATTTAAAGGTTTTTATTTACATATGATGAATTCTACATCTGTTTACATTATGTAGTATGTAGAAATAGTTAAATATTTTGTGTAAGTTCGCATTTCAATAAAATGTAGAACTATAATTTTATAGTCCTAAAGTCGACCTAAAATAATGTTCAAGTAAGAATAAAGTGAGACATAAAAAACCAAACAAAAACTTTACGACCTCATTAAAATACCGGTACCCTTTTTTGTGCTGTTCGCAAATTGACTCGCTTACCTTTATATGTTTTTAATGTGCGTTGGGAATGTTTCATGTCAGGCTTGGCGCCATGGCCCGCAGCGATATAATTATGTTGTAAAGTTTTTGTTTGCATTTTTTATTTACTGGGATCTATTTACTTCAACTTAGCGCCATGGCCCGCGGCGATAATAATTATGCCGTAAAGTTTTTGCTTAATTTTTTTTGTCTCAGGAAGTCCTTACTTGGACTATACAAGCGTCATAAAATTCAATTTGTTGGTCCTCTTCCCCACAGGGCGCGATCCGAACGCTTGCGATCTCGTGTTATAATTATCACATTTGACCTCAAAATTACCAATTTTCATACACTGCCGTTGACTATTTCTCGAGCTATTTCTTTATTGCGAATGACCGGAGCTGTTCCAGAGCCGTTCCAGCCAGAACCAAAACGAAACTAATATTTTATATGTTAAAGGAATGTAATCCTTATTATAACGAATATAAACAAACCAACAATGAGCTGATCGTTACTCGCGTCTTGCAGCCCTGCTATCAATGCGTGGGAGCGATGCCCATATATAGGCGATAGTCCAAGAAAAAAACAGCTTACTCTAATCTCTACATTATTTGCGAATTTGTGTTGAGGATGTACTTGACGGACGAGCTAAGCGAGTCCAGCAAGAATAGCCGAGACACAAAAAATTATTTTTTCTTGAAACGTCAGAAAATCATGACATTTCTCACTCATTTCATGACATTAAAGCTTGACATTTCAGACGCCTGTGCGTTGCCATTAGCAACGGAAGTAACAGTACTTTTCGAGCGGACTTTTATTTCCGTTGCTAATGGTAACGCACAACTAAATTTTTTATCTTTATTTTTTTATAGCTACTCGATGTTTGAAGAAAAAATAATATGTCTTATTTTTCTGTTTATTTTATCGTTTGATCGCATTTGTGTAGGTATAGTGTATACGACCGGAATTGAAACTGTATAATAACCAAAAGCCGGAAAAAACAGTTGGCATCTCTTTATTGTTTTCTTTATGATAGGCATTCTTGTTTAGCCCCGCAAGAGATGCCGACTGTTTTTGCTAGCTTTTAATAATATTGGAAACATGAAAAATTATAGGACTATCGCAAAAGTAGAACCACAATTTCTCATTCGGTTTTGCAAATTTGCAAGTTAAACCATATTAAAACTATTTAAGTGAATCTATTTTTAAGTATATTATGCCTGTGTTCCACATCAGTAGTAGGAGCAAACGGAAGTGAGTAGTCCCGCTGGCCTAAAAAATATATTCCATAGACCGTGTAGTGTAACATATTTAGATTTAAATCTTTGTGAAAATGTAAACTGATTTACTTTCTTGCATGACAAATATATGTGTATGCATATTTTTTATTATTTAGCGTGAAACCTCTTCCAATATTTTCTTTTTATGAAAATTAGGCAGTACTCTGCGCGGCATATAAAAGTGGTACAACACTTGCGACCCAAAAATCACGTTTATTTAATTGCGTAAGGTGAGCTTCCTGAGCGTGATCGATGCAAACTGTAATTTAAGAGCTTTGTGTTGATATTAGAGGATAGAGACGTCAAAATTGTAACCTCTCTACTTCATTTGATAGAAAAATACATTATCTGGAAATACCGATTCATATATTAAAAAATAGTAAACATTTACCTAGTTGAAGTTCCCGACGTCGACGAGACGAAAAATTAAAAAAATAAAAATTTCTTTATTGAGATCGTAATGATGTCGGACGCCTTTTATTTGGCCTTACCGACACTGTAAATGAATAAAAGTAAATTTGCAACCCCAAAAACAACCCCTAGAATTCCTAATATTGTAACTGCTATGATAATTAATTTGCTAATACGGCACAACGTTTTTTGGTTTCATAAAATTTAGTGTCATAACCCTGAACTAGCCGTAAACCACCCGCAGCCCCCACCACCCCAATCAAACAATCTTCAAAAATTTATAAAAAATGGACTGGGCGAAACACAAAAATCGCGCAATGATTTTTGTGTTTTTGAGAGGTCCTTCTGCACCTCCATAAAATTTCGTGGCAATCCATGTGGCGGAAGCCAGGAAGCCACCCCTACATACCCTCTCGTATAAGTAATTTCCAAAAATTCGTACAAACAAAACGGGGCGAAACACTAGAGTCGCGCAATGATTTTCCCGCTTGTGACAGATCCATCTGCACCTCCATAAAGTTTCGTGGCAATCCATGTGTCGGAAGCCAACCCTTAGCTCTACCCTCTCGTGTACGTTATTTTCAAAAAACTTTAAAAAATGTACTGGGCAAAACACAAAAATCGCATATTTCTGGGAGGTTCCTCTGCATCCCCATAAAGTTTCGTGACAATCCATGTGGCGGAAGCCACCCCTACCTACCTAATTAATTTTTAAAAATTCGTACAAATAAAACGGGCGAAACACTAGTGCCGCGCAACGATCTTTCTGCTTGTGACATCTTCCTTTACACCACCATAAAGTTTCGTGGCAATCCACAGAGGCTTTTTTCCAATAATTCTATTATTATTTTGTAGATTCGGTGATTTGTTCTTGAAGAGGATAATACATGTGGTGGAAAACCCAAATAACAGTAAATAATAGTGATCATAGTATATTGTTTTATTCTTTTAATAGGAGTAAAAATGACACTTTTTTGACGAGCCTGTAGGTTTGCCGGACGGCAATCCGGCAATTACAGACGAATCACAAAAGTGGCTTTAATCCGAATAAGACATGCTATTTTTTCTTCAAACGTCGATTAGCTATAAAAAAATAAAGATAAAAAATTTTGCTGTGCGTTGCCATTATTAGCAACGGAAGTAAAAGTCCGCTCAATCGGAAGAAAAAGTTCTTTTACTTCCGTTGCTAATTGCAACGCATAGCCGTCTGAAATATCAAACTTTAATGTCATGAAATGAGCAGGAAATGTCATGATTTTCTGACATTTGAAGAAAAAGAAAATATTTCACGAAGTACGCAGCGTGCTGGAAGTAGTACATCCGACTCTCTGTTCCTAATTGTTGTTTTTTCTTCCTCGTAGTGGTTTATTTCAGGATATCAATTATAAAACTACTTTTGCCGAATCTGTATATCTTATAGGTAGTATAAACACTCTACAACTTACTTCAAACTTTTTCCTGGATTGTGGGTTTAGACAATTTAATAGGTAACTAAAATAAAATGATATTGGACCAAAAAAAGAAATTTAGTGAGAAAAAAATCTATAAAAGTATAATAATGTACCTATAAGACAAACAAAATATACTAAATATTAAATGACAGGTTTAACACTGAAAATAGACAGTTACAAGTCTTCACACATTTCGTAAAGAGGTAAGTGTGGTCTATCAATTAACACTTGGCTTATTGCTATGCCTTTTTTAATCACATTAAAAATCACTGACATTCATCATATCCGATACCTAACACAGAGATTGATCAAACAAATTTTTTGTTTTTTTAAATTTTTTCATTTAAGCAATATTGATGGTGGAGAACGTGAAAGAATTACGTATTGACGTTTAATTAAGCGAGTATTTCGTAGAACTGTAGTTGCACAAGTAAGTCATATTTATTTATAATTGCATTGGCATGGATGATAACAGAATGAATCATTATTAACATTTAATAATATTTTTTTATTTCAAGTTAACCAGATATATTTAACTAATTTCAAAAGAATGTTAAGTAATGAACCGTATAATCATCCATATAATCATAATGGATGTTTCCATTACAAGCACGATACACCATACAATGTCAATCTAAATTTAAACTACTTGTGAATCGTTACAAATTATTACACATAACGAAGCGCATAACAAAGCGACCTTATGACCTCATCTTAAAAGTATAATAATCATTTATTTTTTATTGTATAGTTAACATTATTGTCCATTTTGAGTTTAGTAGTTTGTAATTAACTGCTGTGGATTCAGGGCCGGCGAAGATTGCGCGAGCGTGGTACCAAAATTTCTGGCAAATTGTTCTGAAATTTCGATTCTATTGTTCATGTTAAGAGTAATGTATTGTGCATAAGGGAAAATGGAGGACATTTCGAACAATTTTTGTAATTAATAATTAGCTATTTTCTACATTTAATTAAATTTCAAAGCATTCTTTATATGTAAAACCGCTGTCCAAGGAATCACTACTTCCACATCCAGATTTTGTATCCAAGTCTTATGCACACTAAATCCCAATGTAATATTTTATTCTCTTTAATAATAGAGTGGGGTTGGAAGGGGGGTGGCTAATGTAAAAAAAAAATTAGAAGTCCTTGGTTCTCGTATACACACTAAATCCCAATTTAATTTTTCATTCCCTTAAGCAATAGGGTGGGAGTGGTAGAGGGGGTAGCTAACGCCAAACAAATTTTTTTAGACGTTTCGTTCTTGTATACACGCTATAAATCACATTTTATTTTTTTTACCCCCTTTAATAATAGGGTGGGGGTGGCAATGGGGTGGTAGACAGGGTAGCTAACGGCCAAGACATTTTTTTAGACGTTTCGTTCTTTTATACACACTAAATCACATTTTAATTTTTTTATCCCCTTTAATAATAGGGTGGGGGTGGCAATGGGGTGGTAGACAGGGTAGCTAACGGCCAAGAAAATTTTTTTACACGTTTCGTTCTTGTATACACACTAAATCACATTTTAATTTTTTTACCCCCTTTAATGATAGGGTGGGGGTGGTAGAGGGGGTAGCTAACGGCCAAGAAATTTGTTTTAGACGTTTCGTTCTTGTATACACACTAAATCACATTTTAATTTTTTACCCCCTTTAATGATAGGGTGGGGGTGGCAATGGGGTGGTAGAGGGGGTAGCTAACGGCCAAGTAAATTTTTTTAGACGTTTCGTTATACACACTAAATTACATTTTGATTTTTTTTACTCTCATAATAGTGTGGAGGTATTTTTGGGCGTACTATCAGCCGCAGATACATCGGGAAACAATTTTGGACCACCGTATACAGTGTGTCTCACTTTTCACCACTACACTCCAATATCTCGGCCATTTTTTGTTGATCGATTTAGATCAAATTTGATATATTTCTTGTGTTTCAGATTGTGATTAAAAAGTTATGTAATGGTCATGGCCCCCCCCTGTATATTTATAAACAGAAATCCTGGTAATGTTTTCTAGTTAATTTAATTACTATTTATTTATCTGAAGGATAAACAAATAAGATTGGCCATTTGCGTGATCGTCTAGTTTTATGTGGTTTGTTGTGTGTGTAGTAACCCTTTTTAATATACCCAGGTTCTTTTATATAAAGTTTAATATTACTTGTTTCTGTCTGATACGATCTACCTTCGAAAATTAATCACTCTGTTAATTTAAATACCTGGTAAACTTGAACACACTGTCTATTAATTGAGAGACATAGTTAATTATATATGTTATTTATGTAGTATCTTATTACTCAAGATTGCACTGTACATTTGAAGTTTGTTTTCTATTTTGCTTTTGAAATTAAAACATTTATTTAGTTTATTACTTATATGACGAAAAAGGTAAAGGTGAAAGAATAAGACAATAATTGATGGGAAAAAATAGTTAAAAAAACCCATTTTATTTTATATAAATTGATGCAACAATAGTCGAACATGAAATCAAAAGTAATCCAAATATTTGAGACAATTGTCTAAATATCATAATAGGAAAATCCGCGCTGCTATAGTAATGACCATACTATAGATATGCTAAGTGTTTTGATGCAATAACAAGAACTTTGTTATACAAAAGTATGCTGTGTTATTTTAATAGTAATTAGAGTTGTGGCAATGGCCTGATAATGATAATCTATGATAGAGCTGTTAGCAATCGCCAGGTAATAATGGTTTATAATTAAAGAGAGTTGTTAGCAATCGCTAGATAAGAATGATTTATAATTAAAGTTGTTAGCAATAGCCAAATCATGAATCGAATGCAAAACAAGGGACAAGAATCATGTCATGTTTATACATTGTCAAAATTAAGTTGAAAAACGACCATTAAATATTCGTGTAACATATCATAGTGTTGAGGAAATATCCTTTAATTATACACAGTTTAGTGATTGAAATTAGAGTAGGAACAATCGTTCAGGTAATCATATTAATCTTGCAGAGGTGAGAATTTACACTCACATAAAATCCTTTAGAATGCTGCTGGGGAAATCTCCCTATAGTAATTAAATAGAAAAGCAACCAGAAGATTGCCTATGATTGTCAAACATACGAAGCCGCGAATCCGCGAAGGTAAGAAAGTGCGGTTGCATCACCCTTCAATCGAAACAAGCGACCAAACAACTGCCTGAAATATTGACATATCCCTCGTTGTAACTGAACCCAATTGGAGAACAGAACCAGCCAATTGGCCGTAGTCAATGTTTCAAACCTTGTTAACGACAAGTACACCGAATTCATATAACTATAATATTTTATTGTAGGTAAATGTCCAACAATCAGAAAACCTTGTGGCTACAGTAGGAAAATATTCCTAGTGTACTGTAAATATAAAGCATTCTTGAAAAACCTTACATGAGATGTGGTGGAAACGAAAGTCCACTATTTGTTTTATAAAAACTGCAGAATAATGATAGACATGAAGTTTGGCTAATCTGTGATAAAGTACCTTGTTATTGCATAGCTCTAAATATATAGTTCTTGGATATAAACTTGTTACTTTGCAAACGCAAATTTCCCTAGTAAGATATTTAGAAAGTGAAATTTTGTGAAATAAATCGTGAATGAAATCATAACTGAATAAATGGTAATATAATATTCTTTATAGTTAAAAATCAAAGCTAATCTTTAAAAAAAATCTAATATTCTTTTAGTACCACAAATGTGTCAATTTCCCCTATTATACCCTGTCGAAACCAGAATATGAATGCAATTGCAAATAATATAGTAGAGTCTCGAAATAAGAAAGTAATCACCTTTTAGAAATTTATGCCTGTAGAATTTCTGTGGGCTCTGTATATCGCCCATGAATGCTCTCCCCCAGGTTCCACATGGTTAACGTCCTCGTAGGGCATCGTAGAGACGTTGAAACGGCACCTCTTACGGAGTTTATTAAAGACTGTTTGATTATGACTGGTACGAAACAAGTGTCAAGTTATTTTCTTTTCTGTTAGATGCGGAGTTAGCCAAATAGCCACGAAATAATATCGAAGGTACAATGAATCGTGAAGTGCTTCAACGGACCTCAAAATAATACGAAGTCTATTCCCGGCGAATAGTTAAATTCTGCCACGGATTTAAAGAGTAATTTGCAAGAAGGCAAGCCTGGCGAATAGTGAAATTCTGCCAAGGATTAAAGAGTATTTCAAAGTAACTTGCAGAGTAGAACCGGCGAATAGTTCAATTCTGCCACGGGCTCAGATGTGGTTCATCAAAATGACCCCTTTTTGAACGCTGTGGTGTCTTTTTATATGATACGAGACATCACCCTTCTCCTCGAATCTCACGCTTCATGTGGGAACTATTTACATTAACACAATTAATCACGTTGGATACGACGTTCTTCTGCACAGACTTTTAGGATGACACCCAACTCGCTATCTTTTTCTGTTGTTAAGGTAGAAAAGTGTAGGCGATTTCATACTCTGGGAATAAACGAAGTACTTGACACTTATCTTATAACTGATAAACAAACCCTGTGACTCGACTCGATTTTATGTAACTTTTTAGTAAAAACTGTAGCTTTTAACTTTGCTTTAAAAGAATATAATTTTAAAATGCATTCTGGTGTTTAATATTTAATGACTAAATCAATGTAAAAAATGAAATGAATTAACTGCAATAATTACTTGAATTTGGAAACAATTAAGAAAAAAGTAAATTTGTATATGGGGTATATACAGGGTACTTCACTTATTTAAATTTTTTTTTTCGAAATTAAATACGCCACTTTGATCAAAAGAAATTGGCAAAAATTAGGAATCTTTATTAGCTATTGGTTTTTGTTTTTACAAAATTTGGTTCGGCATGACCTAAAACTCCTGTATATCAAAATATTCGTTCCTGCACAAAAAAGTCATATCTAAGATTTCAATAATAATCACCCGGGGGGTCAACCACTGCCGGAAATTAATACGTGTACAAATTTTCAGGACTACCACGGGAACACTCCGCAATGTTCAGGAATACTTGGGAATACTCCGAAATACACGGGAGAATACTCAGGAATACTCGAGAATACCCCGGTAATACTGAGGAATACTCCGGAGTCCTTCGGAAATAGTCGAGAATCAAGTCAAGGAAGTAATGAGATATGCGTCAATAAAGTCGAAAATTTTACATACTCTGGAACGGGCAGATGAGGAAAGAAGATTGGAACTTTGTTTGTGGGCCCAGAGAATAGCTGAACAACAGGAACATTTTAAAGGAAATTTTGATCAGCGACGAAGCTACATTTACAACAAATGGAGTGGTGTCGTCTCAAAATTCACGGTACTGGTCTGCCGAAAATCGTAAATGGATCATAAACGCAAAGAGGCAGTAGTCGAAAAAAATAAACGTGTGGTGCGGAGTACTTGATTGTAGAATTATTGGTCCTTTTTTTCTGGAAGTTATTTGAATCAACGTGTGTTTCTAAAGTTTCTGGAAAATGAGTTTTGGGATGCACTATAATAACTTAAAAATTTCAATTAAATGGGTGTCCTGTGCATAATGCAGTAGAGGTAAGGGGTTGGCTGAATACAAATATTGAAAATCGATGGGTAGGTCGAAATACTCTTATTGAGTGGCCGCCAAGTTCTCCGTGTTTGACGCCACTTGACCTTTTCCTGTGGGGTACACTAACGCAAGTAGTTTACAAGAACGGAGTCAGTTGATGAACTACACGCTAGAATAATTAAAGCATGTGCTGTTATTACCCAAAAATAACTCTGAAAAGTAACCGTGAACAAACGGAAAAAAGATTTAATAACTGTTGCGAAAAAAATGGCGGATTGGTGGAAGAAGGAAAAATATAATTAGCGTTTATACTATATTCCAGCATTCCAATAATTTTGTTGTGTTGCTACCAACAAAAATATTTTTTTCAATTATTGTTTTCCAATTTTTATTCTATAGCTTACTTCATAAGAATCAATAAAATAATAAGAATAATGTGATTTTTACTTTCACCACAGAATTATTAATATGCAATATTTCTTTATGAAATTTTGTACGGACCCATTACCCATTTCAGAGGGCGCTTAATCCAACTAGTGTTCTCAAATTTTTACACAGTAGCCTTGGTTTTTGTTAAAAAATGTGACATTTTATCCTAAAGTGCAATTCCTTACATTAAATTAAAAAAACGTAAAAACCGGATGGTAAATAAACATTTTGTGGGGGTGTCCTGCTTTCAATTGGGTCACACTGTATATATTTTTTAAAATCGACTTAAAAATAATAAGTGTCAATGTGAACTTGATAAGATTGAGAATATATCGAAGAGTCAACCACTACCGCAAATACGCCTACAAATGTTAAGGAATACCATACGGGAATAAATAAATAATAAATAAACACCACAGAAATTAGACTCTGGAATACTCGGGAATACTTTAGGAATACGTGTACAAATTTCGGGTCAGTGGTTAACCCCTCGTAATCACCCTACTATTCGAGTTATTTCTATTGTCGAATATTTACATAACTTGGTAGTCGTGTAATAATGACGCTAATTAAGCATTATAGGACACATTTCTTCTTTAAGGAAATTATCAAATAACTAAACTTTTATTTTTGTAAAGCCATTGCAACATAAACAACACTTACAATTATTATTACTTAAACAAAAATATAATAAAATAAAAAGTAAATATTAAATATACTTAATCTTTCTTCACTAGTCCTCCATCAATTATGATACATTTTTCAATTATCTTCTTATTATTTTTAACAACTTTTCTTAATTATTCAACTGTTACTTCATTCCATGCTTATCTAATTATGATGTCACTTAGTTCTGCTCCATTCCGTGGCCTCTTTTATAGACTTTATTTTTTATGGTCCCCAAAAATAAAAATCCAATGGGGTGACATCTAGTGATGTAGGTGGCCACGCAATTAAAGGACTATTTTTTCCAATCCAACGCATAGGGAAGTTGTTATTCAGCCAATTTTTAACTATTAGGTACTGCATTACGAATGGAAGCCCCATCTGGTTGAAAATAGAGGTTTTGTTGAAAGGTAAATTTTGAACGGCATCTCGAAATTCATGTATTAAAAAATGTTGGAATCTCATACTATTTAAAGTGTCATCAAAGAAAAATGGTCCAATCAAGGTCTCATTTAAAATTCCACACCAGACATTTACTTTTTCGGAGTATTGCCGTTTACAATTTATAACTCAGTGTGGGTTTACCATTGACCAATACCTTGAGTTTTGCGATGAGACCACGCCATTTGTTGTAAAACTAGCCTCATCACTGAAAATATTTTTTTTCAAAAAATTAATAACAAACCCTGTGCCCAGAAGCAATATTCCAATCTCCTCTCTGCGTCTCCGTCTTCCACAGTGTGTAAAAACTTAGGCTTATATGGTATTAAATTATGACGTTTAAGGCACCTCCAAATTTTATTTCTGTCTACATTCAAGTTTAGAGATAAATCTCTGACACTAACACGTGGTTCAGCATTAACAGCATCCAATATTACTTGATCCAATGGACGATCGGCAACGTTGTATTTTTTGGCTCTAAGTTTGGATACATCTCCAGTTTTATTAAATATTTTATTAATTGAACCAACCGTGGTGTAGTGAATTTGTGGGCGTTCTGGATGTTTCAAATTGAAGGTACTGGCTGCATCTCGGTAAGAGTGTACACTGTCACCAACAATAATTCTTATTATTTCAATTTTATCAGCAATACTTAATTGTTGTGCAGCCATGTTTAAGTTTAATTTGACATTCGATACAATTGTCAAATCCATTCCAAAGCACTCCATGTTAACAAATATATTGATATGCTGAGTTCTAAAAACTTTAAAAAATAGCTACCAATTTTCAAATATTCATTTCATAATGGTGTTTTGGATAAAAAAATGTGTCCTAATGCTTAATTAGCGTCATTATTACACGACTACCAAGTTATTTAAATATCCGACAATAAATAACTCGAATAGTAGGATGATTATTATTGAAATCTTAGATACGATTTTTTTTGCAAAGAAATGAATATTTTTTAACGAAATTTGGTATACAGAGGTTTTAGGTCATGCCGAACAAGATTCTGTAAAAACAAAAACCTTTCTCAATCACTAATATAATTCCTAATTTTTGCAAATTTCTTTTGATCATAGTAGGCGTATTTAATTTCGAAGAAAAATTGTTTAAATCACTTTTTAATCACAATCTGAAACACAAGAAGTACACCAAATTTGATCTAAATTGGTCAACAGATGGCCCAGATATTGGGGTGTAGTGGTGAAAAGTGAGACACACTGTATAGTGTACATACCTCGGTATATACCAAATACTTCCAGTTAAATAGTTTTAGGATATCTGACAACATTGCATTTACTACAACACATTTCTTTCGCATTCTTTTTACCAGTGTTCTTTCTCTGGTCGAGCCGAAAGAAACTGCCAAGTCTTACATACGTAACTCAAGTTAGATCTGTTTGTGAGTTATGGTTTCCAAATAATTTGAGATAGTTCAGACATGTATTATAGGGGTCACCGATATTTATAAATCTTCATTTAATAGATGTCAATCGATACCGAAAGTTCCAATATGTATAATCGTTAGGCACAAGAACGAAAATTTATGATTTGTCTAAATTTTTGAGGCCCGGGAAGCTTCAAATTATACCTGATTTTGGCCCTGAAATATTCAAATTTCGAAAGTAAGATCCATTTTAGGTCATTCTGTATAAATAAGAATTATAACGTCTAAGATGAAAAATATCTCAAAAATCATTACTTAAATGTTAATATTGATGCTTTATCTGACCTTGATGATGCAGGTAAGTTAGGAAATGTACAGTTCATTAATCATGATGTAGTACTTATAAATCATCAAGTACCTACCACTCATAAATATAAATAAATATCAGTGAATAGATTGCAAACAAAATAAATAGAAATAGTCGTTAAAGAAATTTATCGTATTAAACAAAATTGGCTCCAGTTTTAAATTTTTCTTGTTTTCTTTTAAAGAAATACAGATCATAGTTTAATTTTGCTTTTATTCATGTTATATTTAATTGTACAACTGTTTTTGAAAACTAGCAACCTTGGGAATAGACATAAGAAACGATCGAAAAGTAGGATTAAAGATTGATTTACATAAATTCGAGTATACTTTTTTTGAAATGTGGACCACTTCGGGTGCATTATGGAAATATGTTTTAAGAATCTGTGTATCAAAGGTAAATTTTAGTCACTGTAATGTTTTGAAAATAGCGGCTCAGAAAGAACCTATACTCAAACCGTAAGAGCAGGACAGTGATGACGTTGGTGGGCGTGTTATTATAGGAATTTTCAGACGACTAGAAATATTTAATTCATAGACAAAAAACGACGTATCTGTGTAGAGCGAATTTGTATTGTGGATAGGTTACCTAACTACTAACTAAAAAAAAACATTGCAGAATTTTAACTTATTTTTTACTTGCTCCACCGCCAAACCCACCCTCAAATGCGGACGGTGTGGGCATTTTGGCAGATCTCTGCCTGAAAACTTTATAAAAAAAACAGCAATAAAATAATATACCTAATAGGGTGTGGTCAGATTATATGTTAGACCCTATGTAGTACTTATTTTTTCAAACGATGTAAAATTACATTTTTCTCAATCAAAGTTATAAAATATAGAACAATGAATATTCAAAGGCAAGTCCAATCTAAGTGAAATGAAATGTTTTCTTAATATTTAATGATTTTATTCACATGGAAACAATGTTAATTGTACACATTATTTTTAGGTCATATCAGCATCTATTGTTGACTCGTTGGATGGTAATTATCGTTACAAAATTTTAAGAAATTCTAATTTATTCTTCAAAGTAAATTAAAATTTAAAAACAATGTGTAAAATGCACCTTTTACTTATTATTGATATTAAATAAATATTAATTGTCAACGTCTGATGTATTTTACATCCTCATCAGCATACCACTTTGTTTGGTAAGAGTAACTGTTAAAGATCAACTGAAAGCAATAGTTAAAAACTACAATATATAATCATCAGAATTTTTAATAATCTAAGCAGGAACAAACAGATAAAGAGGGACAAATAAACACTTGAAAAGAAGATTAATTATACTACACAGGACAGCTTGATGTATAATTTGGTCTTGGACAAATTATCCGACAAATTATTTTAAAAAGAAAAGTTTAAAAGATAAAATCTAAAGAAACTGCACACCATGAACAACTCATTTAAATATAATTCCAAAGTCACGTTACTCTATGAGATTTTACGATATTTACGTACGCACTTTTATTTATTATACTCGCATAATAATATAATGGCTATATTCACTCGGGTTTCAGTATTATTAGAGGGTGGATCTCAGGTATTCTTGACATTAAAATCAAGGCTGGGTTAGCATATGATACAGTATCTTGCCTTTTAGCTTTATTTGACTAGTTTCATAACGTCTGCATCATTAGGTCATTTCGTCAAAGGCATAACAAACAGTTTATAAAATTTGCTGAAGTCGAGTATATTTTTACTTAGCGGGTCCAAAGGTCGCTTCGTCGTTTCAACTAAGAATAGGGCATCTGCACGTGACGTAACAATTTTCAAGGTCGTTGCTTGGAGGGAAAACAAATAAGATATAGCCTCACTTTAGTTTCTTATAATGTCAAAGATCACAAATCACAACTAACATTTTGAGATTAGGATTCTGGATTTACAAGCAATCAACTAATTAAAGTGAAACTATATTTTCCCTCCAAACAATGACCTTGAAAAAGGCGCAGATGCCCTACGTGTTAGATGGGTTAGAAATGCCAATGATCCTCAAACAGTTCACGAATGATTATATACCTGTAACGATCGCTAAATAAAAATAATAAAATATTCATGATTTCAACTATACAGTACGGGGATCGCTACTAGCCGTATAGAGAAATCTTATACACTTATGTACATGTACAATATGGGTTAGAATTAAGAGCCGATATGAAATGGATGGGGCATAGGCATGACGGCTGGTCGATTCGCTGCAGTTAATAATGTAAAATGGATTTGGGGCCAAAGGTGTAGGTGACCGGTCGTCAAATAAGGAATTTACGAATTACCGCCTGTCATCCCAAAATATTAATTTCTTGAAATTAATTATGGTGCTCAACAAATAACCAAAATAAACAAAAGTATCTTTCTCAAAATAAATGGGAGTAGGCCGATTTTCGTACGCTACAATAAGTAAATTTATTGTATCACGAAGTGAATGCCCACCATAGTACAATTTAATTGTTTGTACTTTCTCTTCTGTTAAATAAATATCCAACAGGTTAATATTATTTTGATTGCAATAGTACTTAAATTTCTTGATGTTACTTATGATCTAAGAGCAACGGACTAGTAAATAATAAATAAGTCCATAACATCGACAATCACAGCAGCGCCAGCGTACAGCCCATTGGATCGCCCCACCCCAATCACACTTCATTAGAAGACATTCTCACCTGTATTGCACATGTACATAAGTGTATAGGATTTCCCTATACTCCTAGTAGCGATTCCCGTACTATATCCTGTAAATTCATTATATCCAATTATATACAAACAAATGTGTTTTGAGCTTCAAGAGGAATATTTGGGATTGGTTAGGTGGGTGGTCAAAGAAAAATATTGAACCACCTCACTTAGACTTCATTTTTCCCTATAGGCAGATCCTCGCCTAGGCCCTAATCTTGCGAAGTAGGTGGTGATGCTGCCTAGGGGCTCCCTTACAATAGGCCAACGTTCTCCCAAAATGGATTTTCTGATTGATGAGACGGCAGAACAGTCACAGAGTACATGCTGGACCGTCTCATCTTCCCGTTCACAACCTCCGCAGAGAGGTGTTTCGCTTAATCACATCACATATTGTGTAGATGTTTCACGGACAGTGTCCAGTCTGGATTCCCGTTATGAAACGTAGGTTCCTTCTGAACATTGGCAGGTAGTCAATTGCTGTATTCTTGTTGGGATATTTTAGTAGTTCCCTAGCAAGCTATCAGCTGCTTATTTCATTCCACAGCTTCTTGAATTCGTTGTGGGTGTTCTGAATATCTTGAACACTTGATCTTTTTATATACGCACTTCTGTAAAAAAAACCGCATGTAACATTTTGAACTACAACAATATTATTTGTACTAAGGTCTTCTTTTCTCAGAATATAAGGATCTAACTAAGCGTATGGCATCAGTACGTTCCATATACCTAACCTCTATATCATGATTGTCGTTTTCCTGAAATATTAAATGCGGCAGTCACCATCGAGGTCGCCATTGTTCCTCATTCGCATTCAGTATTCAGTGAAATTTATCAAACCACGCGAACGAATCTGCACGCGGTCTGTAGTACCAAATAAAGCGCAGGGGTCATTTCGGAGCCCAAAAATGCATGTAGATATTTTGTATGTACACCAAATCGCTGAACCACATAATTTGATACATTGTAAATTCAGTTTTACTAATAGTTGAATTTCATAGAATCGAATAGAATTCCAATTCTATGTTCTACATCAGTTTACTAACTACTTGCAACTTTGAAACTCTTCAGGAAGCCTGTAAATTATACTTAAACCTCACCATAAATAAGGCGTTGACGACTGTTGAGTGTTGACGTATGAAATAATAAGGATATATTTTTGATAAGTTTTGTACACATGATAACCAAAAATTGTTCAAATTTATCTGGTCTTCTTGTCTGGTCGATAGCCGAGTGGTAAGGCGCGAGGTGGCAATCGCGATTAATCACACGGACATCGCACCACCGGGTTCGAATCCTGGCTCCGGCACTGACACTGTCGGAGGAATTGGTTGTATGTCCGCGTTTTTTCAATGTGTAACCCCCTTCCGCACAAGCCCTGGCTTCTGGAATTGGGGGTTGTCTAATTTCTGTGCTGTTTATTATTTATTTATTATTATATTATGTATTTATGTTATTTATACGTTTTGTCTGGGATCTAAGATAGCATAGCAGATGAATATTTTATATGTAACGCCAATGAAACGTCTTCTGACTTTTATTTTTGCCAAATCAATCAGCGGCGTCTGATCACCTAAAGCCTAAAAGTTATCTTGGTATGTATGCATACTGTGAATGGTTTATTCTATAATCTGTATATTAAAAAAATTGTCATGGAATAACGTTTGTTTACGTTTATACGCTGTGATAGCTGTGACCCTATTGAGTTAATTTCGACAAATTTTTAACAGTAAACATGAGTCTTCGACCACTTTATTGTTTTGTTATTGTTGGTTACGGACCAGTGAATCAGTTGACATTTGTTTTGAATATGGTCAAATTAATATAAACACTATTAGTTTATTTTCGTAGCAAATATTAAAAGCATATGATGAAATAATATTTTTTGATACCTGCCTACGTGTTGTCTTCAGTGTCAAGCCAACCAAAATACGATGAAATAAAGTTGTAAATAATAATATTAATTTACTAGTGCTGTGGTTAGATTATTGTCATTGAAATAACAAAGTGTCATTTAAACGTGACTAAAATTTGGCTTGTATTGTCATGCATCGTTGAGTACATTTTCTTTATTTTTTTTTCAGTGGGCGTTACGTTACGTCTTGTTCCTTTGTATTTCTAAAGAATGGTAAACATTTGTTTAAAATTGAATAGTAGTTGCTTCGTTTTTTATCACTAGTTTATTATAACTAAACGCCACTTTAGTTTCACTTTTTTTAACTTGTTTTTCTTTAACTGACAATATATGCACAATGTTTCTGTTCAAATTTTGCATCCTTCATTTAACACACGTACTGACATAATCAATTGATGAAATTTCGCAGTTACTAAGATCGGATGACAATACAGTATACACCGTTACTTTTCTAAATATCCGCACGTAGGGGGCGCAGCAGTGAAAATTGTCTTCAAATCTTGCATCCTTCCACATTTCCTGGCATAATAGTCCAAGAGCTCGTGAACCCTGTACATAACGATGACCTTGCAGGCATCATCCCTGCACATCCCCTTTATATTTTTGAAAATATAAAATAAACTCGTCGCTGTAACTTTGAAATTTTAATATGATTTAGTTTATCCATAGTTAAGTATGGAAAAAAAAATGACAGGCGATTTTGATGAGCAGAAGTACCTTACAGGCGAGCAAAAAGGTGCGCGTTGACATATTCATTAGGTGGTATTGATATAGCCTAAGGTATGTCGGTTTTTAACAGCCTTCCGTGGTGTAGTGTGTTGTCGAGGCCAAAAAAGGCCTTTTAAAACAGTTAAATTCAATCAAAAAGTCACAATTTGTAGCTTAGCATCATTATCCATTCATATCTCAGCTCTAATTAAATACAACGCAATAAACGCGCTTAGGGTATATCGACGTTTAGATTCCCGTCCGCCTCGGCATGACTGGGCGGGTCCGACACGACGCAGCAGGCGGCCCCGGCCGCTCATTCGGCACACAGCGTTCCAAACGCCAGCCGACCTAACGTTCAGAGCTCCGTCCGCCCCGAAAGTTACAGTATCGCGGCGGGGTTTCGACAGCGGCAGCATACCTGACGAACCAAAACCAGTACGGCGTCGTAGTTGCCAGTGCATCTACACCCTACAGCGTGGAGGAGAAAGGCCAGCCTACAACAACAGCAACCTACAATCGTGCCGCGACTTTTAACCCGTTTCGAGATAACCAGTGTTAGCTCAGTATTGTTAGGGATTAAATTCATAAAACAAATTGTGCATCGACCAGCGCAAGAATTCTGCTTAGAGTTACATATTTTGGTATCTCTGACTTTTATTTATCATCGACGACTCTTACCAGGCAACAGCGCCTGTCTACCTACTCAAAAGTTGGGGTACCTGGCACCAAAAGCGGTGCTTGTGTATGTCAGCCGGCGAGACAGTAAAGGGGGTAGTAGCTGTACCCACCGATACTCTAAAAAATCGTTAACCAGTCTACAAATTCCAAAAATCGACCCTGAGAGCTCGTTCAACCACCAGAGCTACGAGAACACCACCTTCGAGGCTGCTGGCGCCCATCAACTTCAAAAATTTGCAGTCTCCGAATAAAAACATTTTTATTTTTCACAAACTCACCCTTGTTTTCGTAGACAAGTGGTTAGATTATCTGCTTATCACCCTATTCACCTTTACTAGTATTTCATAACTTTGCCTATCTTTAAATCTTTCCTGTCCCTCTTTAATTCTGTTTGTAACCTTTTTGTCGCGTTTGTTTTTCTCGTTTTCTGTTTGTACATTTTTGTTTCTAAATTCGCTGCCATCAAAATTTCAAATAAATCATAATTTTCTTGGAATCCAAATTTTTTAAATCATAGTTTAGGCCAGCCTATGCACAGCTCGATGTGTTTTGTGCGAGAGTTCTCTAAATATAGTGTAGTTTTTAAGTTTTTTTAAATCTGTTTTTTGGATATATTTTAATTGTATTACCTATTTTTTATTTGTTCATCGTAAAATAGGAGTTTAGGTTTAGTTGTTCTTAATTATTGTTTTCGCCGACCCAGACCTGTCCCGTCCGACCATGCAACCCGCCATCGCGTCAGCGCGGTGGTTGCACGATCGGTCCCGGGGCAGATCCTAGCTAGGCAACTGTTCTGTACCATTTAATTCTAATAAATCTATTTTGCTTGCTTTGCTTGCTTGCTTGCGTGAAGTCGAGGGTTCGAATCAACTTCTTTCAGTTTTTTTTTTTTTAATGCATTTTGTACGAGATGTATTTCGCCTCGATTAGCAAGTAAAATGCGTAATATGAATATTTTAGGGTAGGTTAGATTGATTTGAAAACTTAACAGCGACAAGTTTATTTTTTTAAATTTTTTTTGACACTTTCAAAAATATAAGTGCTGATGATGTACAGGGCTGATGTAAGTACAGTAAGAGGCATTTTTATTATTTTATTTTATTAAACCCCCCCAAAAAGTATGACTAAAAAGTAGAAAATTAAAAAATAATTTTGTTTAAAACTAACTTTTCTGTAAGAAGTTGTACTAAAAAGTAAAAAAATACTAGTGTACGACGGCAAGAAAAGCAAGGCTACCTTTGTATATAAATATGTTAGTATATATCGCATGATTGAAGGTACTCTATGTACAACGATTCCACCCCTTTCATACAAACATGTGCGTACGCCTTGCTTTTCTTGCAGTCGTACATTATTAGTATTTTTTTACTTTTTAATACAACTTCTTACAGAAAAGCAAGTTAAATTTTTTTTCCAATATTGATATTTGGTAACAACGCCCTATTAAACTGGACGACGCCGACGGCGCAAATTTTGTTTCATAATTTTTAGTGGTTTTTAAAACGGTTCAATTTTTTCAAAAAGATGTTTCTTCACATCCATCAAATTAGCATTACTATATCGAAATTTTGCAATGTCAATATATGGATTAATTGTCGCAAAAAATCCATGGTAATGCCAACTTGATAGTCAAGTTAGCATTACCACATTCGGAAACGGGGTAAAATGGTGGAAAAAAGAGCTCCGAGTATCAAAATAATTTGTCGTGAGCAAATAATATGCAACCACCCCTTGATGATTTACGGGGGTGGTAGTGCTCAGTACAGAAAAAATGTATTAATTCTCCTATGTCTGCGTAATGGAAATTCGCTACAAACTGTTTTCTGACGCGACAAATTTGTAGGCCCCTTATGACAAATTTCTACAAAAGAATCAATACAAAAACCACCCCTTGGTGATTTACGGGGGTGGTAGTGCTGAGTACAAAAAAAAATAATTACCCTATTTCTGCGTAATAATAATTTTGCGACAAATTCCTGAAAAGCAATCTGTTGAAAAAACCACCCCTTGGTGATTTACGGGGATGGTAGTGCTGAGTACAGATAAAAATGTATTAATTACTCTATTTCTGCGTAATATAATTTGTCGACAAATTCCTGAAAAAAAATCGGTCCAAAAACTACCCCTTGATTATTTACAAGGGTGGTAGGACTTTGTCGTGTTACGAAACAATTTGTCGCGAATTTCTAGTTTGCAAAAATAGTTAAATTAATAGATTTTTTCCGCGCTCATCACTACTTCCCCCGCAAATCATCAAGGGGTGGTTTTTTTGAGCTGATTCTTTTTCAGAAATTTGTCGTAGGGGACGTAGGAATTTGTCGTGCCACGAGACAATTTGTCGCGAATTGTTAGTTTCCAAAAATAGGAAAATTAATACATTTTTTACTGACCTCAGCATTAGCACCCCCCGTAAATCATCAAGGGATGGTTTTTTTTAACTGATTCTTTTTTAGGAACATTTTTTGCCGAACTCAGCATTACCGCCCCTGTAAATCATCAGGGGATGGTTTTTTTGAACTGATTCTTTTTTAGGAATTTGTCGTGCCACGAAACAGTTTGTCGCTAATTTCTAGTTTGCAAAAATAGTTAATTTAGTACATTCTCTCCGACTCATCATTACCACCCTCGTAAATCATCAAGGGATGGTTTTTTTGAACTGATTCTTTTTCAGGAATTTGTCGCGCCACGAAACAATTTGTTGCGAATTTCTATTTTGCAAAAATAGTTAAATTAACATATTTCCCTCCGTACTCATCATTACCACCCCCGTAAATCAGCAAGGGGTGATTTTTTGAACTGATTCTTTTTAGGAATTTGCCGTAAGGGACGTAGAAATTTGTCGTCCCTCGAAACAATTTGTCACGAAATTCTATTACATAGAAATGGAGAAATTAATACGTTTTTGTCCGCACTCGATACTACCTCCCCAGTAAATCAAGGGGTGGTTTTTTTGAGCTGATTCTTCTTCGGGAATTTATCGTTCCACGAAACAATTTGTCGCGAAATCATATTATGCAGAAATAGGATAATTAATACACTTTCCTTGAAATTCAGCACTATCACCCCGTAAATCATCAAAGGGTGGTTTTTCGCATATTATTATTTGCTCACGACAAATTATTTTGATACTCAGAGCCCTCTTCTCGATCATTTTAGACCCTTCCGGAATGTGGTAATGCTAACTTGATTATCAAATTGGCATCACCATGGGTACTTTTTATTAAAGCTCGTCGTTTTATTGGACTGATTATTTTTCAGGAATTTGTCATGAGTGACCTAAGAATTTGTCGTGCCAGAAAAGAGTTTGTCGCGAATTTTCGTTACGCAGAAATAGGAGAATTAATACATTTTTCTCCGTACTTACTATCACCCCTGTAAATCATCAAGGGGTAGTTTTTTGACCGATTCTTTTTCAGGAATTTGCCGCAAAATTATATTACGCAGAAATAGAGTAATTAATACATTTTTCTCTGTACTCAGCACTACCACCCCCGTAAATCATCAAGGGGTGGTTTTTTGTACTGATTCTTTTTTAGGAATTTGTCGTGAGTGGCCTACGAATTTGTCGTGCTCAAAAACAGTTTGTCGAGAATTTTCATTACCAGAAATAGGAGAATTAGTAGGTACATTTTTCTCCGTACTCACTACCGCCCTCGTAATAATCAAGGGGTAGTTTTTTTGGACCGATTGTTTTTCAGGAATTTGTCGCACAATTATATTACGCAGAAATAGGGTAATTATTTAATTTTTTTTTGTACTCAGCACTACCACCCCCGTAAATCATCAAGGGGTGATTTTTTGTACTGATTCTTTTTTAGGAATTTGTCATAAGGGGCCCACAAATTTGTCGTGTCAGAAAACAGTTTGTAGCGAATTTCCATTACGCAGAAATACGAGAATTAATACATTTTTCTCTGTACTGAGCACTACCACCCCCGTAAATCATCAAGGGGTGGTTTTTCGCATATTATTTGCTCACGACAAATTATTTTGATACTCAGAAGCTCTTTTTTCCACCATTTTAGCCCGTTTCGAAATATGGTAATACTAACTTGACTATCAAGTTGGCATTACCATGGGTTTTTTTTTTTAAATAAGGCGCGACAATTTTTTTCTTTTCACGACAAATTTACGACAAAAAAGCGACAATTAATCCATATATTGACATTGCAAAATTTCAATATGTTAATGCTAACTTGATGGCTGCTGTTTCTTCGCCTTTTTAAACGTTTTTAGCGGTATTTTATTTATACATAGTTACAGAAAAAAACTGCAATGAACCCTTATAGTTTGATTTCAAACATGAAACCGTAAGTTACACCAGCGTCTTCACCAAATTTTCGAATATGAAATATTTAATTTTTATTTTTGTAGCTTCCATTTAATTAGCTCGGGATAGCCACTTCTTTGAAATAAAGAATAATCGCCCAAATCAGTTCGCTAATTACGAAATCATGTCCGAACATTGAGCATACATACGTTTCGAATAAAGAGCCTTCACCGTTTTTGAAGTCAGTTAAAGAGAATAAGGACCAAACATTTTCGAAAAGTGTTTTTTAATCGATATTAATGCTCGCTGTGCTATTTTGCTATTTACCCTTATTTTTAACCAGCCGTAGAATTAAAGGAGTGTTAACAAATAGTAGGAGTGCCATCGCATCCTTGCCCATTAGGCCAGTCCCCAGAGCGAAAAAATCTAGTAACAAGCAAAAACTATATTCAACATATAAAGCAGTGGTTTTATGAGTAAATTAATACATCTAATCTGGATTTTCAGACATGAACCTAGAAATATTGCAAAATTTACTACCCTCCACAGTTCAGTTTTTACCTGGCTGTGACACGCGACGGCGGATAATGTGTTTAAATCTCTGTGTGTGAATATGTGACTTATTTGGGATCCCTGCTACAACATAAATGGCTGGACCTATGTTTTGTATAATAAACATTACCAGTAACCCTGTAGGGTTACTGGTAATTCGATACATTCCTTTGGAGATGTGATGGGGCATGAGCTAAGGAGTAAATCTAGCCCTAACATACATTATGCAAAACTCAATAGTTTTTGAGATATTTCAATTTTTTTGTTTTTCTCAAAAAGTAGATCTTAATGTCTTAAAAGTTAATTTCCGAAAAATCTAATTGACATTTTAAATTTTTTTTTTACTGGATTACTTGTCCAATATTATAGATATCCGTTTGGAATGAAAAATATCCGGAAACATTTCGATCATGTGAACATTTAAAATAAAAACTTGTAAATTTTTTTTTTTAAATCAGTTATGAAATTTACCTATTAGGTTTTTTCAAAAAAATATTAATGTAGCACGCGTACAAATTATTATAAAAATTTCCTTATTTCAATAGCTATCTAACTAGGTAGAAATGTTTAATGTACCCTTGATAGTTCTAATAAAAAATTGGTAAAGATAATGCTGGTGGCGGAATTTATTAAACGACTAATCGTTCATTTTCATTTAAGTCAGTCAGTCCTTTGACGTTTGTGCATATTAACTGACATTCTTATCTCCGTGTCCCTTAAGTTTGTTGGTCTTGTTAAATTAGTTATCGAAGATTTTGATTTTGCTCGTAGTTGTTGTTATTGTATTTTCTGTGCCATGGCCGCGTATGCCAACGCAGAATACGCTGATATCTTGTTTGTCTATGGATACTGTGGCGGCAACGCTGCTGAAGCTCGCCGAGAATATGGTCTTTGGTACCCTAACCAAATGCACGTGTATTCAGTACGGCATATCGAAATATCGCTGAAACTGGCTCCGTGAAATGTAGAAGAAGTGACGCTGGTGCTCCTCCCGTTTATGAACCAGATGATGAGGAAGAAATATTGAGGTATTTTGAGGAAGACCCAGCTATTTCAACTAATAAAGTCGCAAGACTAACCGGAGCGTCACAATGGAAAGTTTGGTCTACGATAGTAGAGTTGGATGTCATCCTTACCACTATACCCCTGTCCAAGGCTTGGAGGAAGGTGATCCTGGAAGGAGAGTGGAATTCTGCCGCTTTATGTTAAATTCAGATGCAGAAAGTGCAAATTTTTTAACAAGTATTTTATGGACGGACGAGTCGAAATTTAATCGCGAGGGTATAACAAATTTCCACAACCTACATTATTGGGCAAAGGAAAATCCCAGGTTAACACGTGAAACTAGTTTCCAAATGAAGTTTTCTATTAATGTGTGGATGGGAGTCATTGGCCACTATTTAATAGGGCCACACTTTCTTCCTCAAAATTTAAACGGGGAAATCTATGAAAATTTTTTAAGAAATGATCTGGCGGTGATTTTAGAAGATGTTCCTCTCGCCGTCAGACAGCGAATGATGTTTCAGAACGACGGTTGTCCAGCACATTATCGGCTGACAGTACGACAGTTACTTGATCAACGTTTCCCTAACCGTTGGATTGGAAGAGCGGGCCCAATACCTTGGCCAGCGCGAAGCCCTGACTTAACACCCCTTGATTATTACGTATGGGGTCATATGAAGGAGATGGTCTATGCCACACCAGTCAATACTATAGAAAACCTTAGACAAAGGATAGTCGATGCTGCCCAACACATAAGGCATAATCTGACAACCAGAGTAACAGGGACGGAAATAAGAAGACGCTGCCGTGTCTGTATACGGAATAGGGGCTCCCATTTTGAGCAAGACATATAAAAAATAAAGTACAACTTTGAAATTAATGAAGAATTAAACTCTACTTTTAAAATGTTTTTTTACTGTTTATCTAAAAATAAAATTCGTACTGCTTGTGTTATTTTTACTAGTATTTTCTTAGAACTATTAAGGGTACATTGAACATTTGTACCTTGTTAGATAGCTATTGAAATAAGGCAGTTTTTATAATAATTTATACGCGTGTTACGTCAATATTTTTTTGAAAAAAACCTAATAGGTAAATTTCATAGCTGATTTAAAAAAAAAAAAATTTTAAAGTTTTTATTTTAAATGTTCACATGATCGAAATGTTTTCAGATATTTTTCATTCCAAACGGATATCTATAATATTGGACAAGTAATCCAGTAAAAAAAATTTAAAAATGTCAAATAGATTTTTCGAAAATTAACTTTTAAGACATCTACTTTTTTGAGAAAGACAAAAAAATTGAAATATCTCAAAAACTATTGAGTTTTGCATAATATATGTTAGGGCTAAATTTACTTCTTAGATCATGCCCCATCACATCTCCAAAGGAATGTATCGAATTCCCAGTAACCCTGTATAAACGTAACGGGTCCGGCAGAATGAAGTATCCATTTTAAATTGAGTTAATGGCTAAATTTTCATTCAAAAATTAAACACAAGGTTCTTGAGGAAACACGTTTTTTTTTACATATTACATCAGTTCTCGATTGGGATTGAGTTAGTCTTTGTCCGAATATTATATTTTAGTTGATCCAAAGTTTGTGGTCGATCAGAAAACACTTTTGACTTTAAGGAGACCCATAAAAAGAAATCGCAAGCTGAGACGTCCGGTGACCGTGCCGACCAGTTGACTTCTCCAAATTTCGAAATCACATGATCAGGAAACATTCTTCGCAAAATTGTCATAGAATCACTAGCAGTGTGGGAAGTGGTTCCGTTCTGGTGAAACCATATCTTTCGAATACCCACACCAATATTACGAAGTTGTTCAAAGTTACTCAATACCTGTTGATAACTTGATGTAACAGTAACCGTCAAGTCATGTTCCTCTTCCTCAAAGAAGAACGGCCCAAAAATTCTAAAGGCAGATACTGCAATACCACACAGTTTTGCTGTGAAGCAGTACTTCGTGCAATTGCAGAGGATTTTCCGTCTCCCAACAGCGAAAGTTCTGTTTATTAACATATCCGGAATGATAAAAATGAGCTACATCTGACATCAGCAAGCAATCAATGATTTTCGGGTTTTTAGCAAATAGCCCTTCGAAACGTTCGCAAAAATCAACGTGTGCTCCAAAATCTTGAGGTAAAAGTTCTTGTACGACTTGAATTTTGTAGGGATGGAAGTGTAGGTCTTTCAGAATACGGCGATAACTACGGTTCGAAATATGCTAATGCTTGTCATTTTGCAGATAGTTTAGGACTCGTACCACAGCTGATCTTATATTTTCAGCATTTTCAAGTGTGCGTACAGAAAGAGTTCTTCCTTTGGGTTCTTCTCTAGTACAAGAAGCAGTACTCCGAAGCTTGTGTACCCACTTTTTAATTGTTATTCGATTAGGAACTGTATCTCGTGGATTTAAATGAAAGCGACGACGAAATAAACGCTGGGCGATTATGTCAACAAGCGTTATTTATTTCGCATCTAGAAAAAGTTCACGAATCACCGATAATTCTCAAATAACCCAAATCTATCAATAACATATCTCAAACATTCAAACCAATCATTCTACAGCTCAAACATTATCAAATAAAGTTCTGAAAAGTACCGCCCCCCATGAACTTAAAATACATTAAAACTACTTTCCTTACCCGCAGTCAAAATATTTTACTACAGTCGCACAAATTATTTATAAATTATCATTCCTTTCGATTCCACCGTTCATTCGATTTCGCGTCTTAAATATCAAAACACAATCTCCATTGATAATGTTCCAGTAGGGTACCGATACTTTCGTTCCCTATTGTCATCAAAACTTCTCGTTCACCGCGGACCTATCGGAGCATTCTCATATCATATCAACTTTAAATGCAGAACCTTCGGGACGACTTTACGGGGTCGTTTCAAAATTAATAAATTTACTCAGACAATAGGCCCGTTAAACATTTTTTTTAAATTTTAGAAATCGAAAGTAGAATACTTTGTGGCAATTTCCAAATTTTTAGGTTTTTATTCCGCTGTTTAAGCCCTTAAATAAATTACTGCGACAGTCGAGATTTAATAAGCGTGCTATTGTGTTTCTGTATGCAAACGGCCGGCGTTTGATTGTTCAATTTTATATTTTTTATCCTCTTGCTCGTTTAAAATGAGTGAAAAAAAAGCTTCTAATAAAAATATTACTCCATGAAAAAGTTACAAAAAATCGAGGGCGCTGAACACAATGGTGATATTTTTAAGGTTCCCATCCCTCAGTAACTACCCCTAAACTCGAAAAACCATTTGCGGTTTTTTCCATCGTAGGCATGCGTATCGATTTTTTTTGCAGGATTCGGGTAGGCCGTATGAAATTTAACCATTCAACATATTATCCACCCTCGAGGTTGAAACTACTACCACCCCTAGCATTAAAATCCACCGAAAAATATAAAATAGTAAATAGTGGAAAATGTTTTCTCCCCGTTTTCGAGGGCGCTAAACACGATGGTAATATTCATTTCACTCCCCACTCTCAATCAACCACCCCCCTTTCACATTTAATGGTACAGGGTATGCGAGCACTTGCTGGATAGGATTTTATTATGGAACTGTGCATATTTCTAGTCCCCCATATGCCCAGTATCAAGAAATATGAAAAGGGGATGGTTTTAGCGGTGGTTGGTGTGGGGAAAAATTAATATTATAATCGTGTTGAGCACCCTCGAAAACGGGAATAAACAAATTTTCATGCATTTTGATTTTTTAGGGATATTTTAGCATTAGGGGAGGGGGTAGTTTCAACCCCGGGGTGGATAAATGTTGTATGGTTAAATTTCATACGGCCTACCCGACTCCTGCCCAGAAAAACCGATACGCGTGCCTACGATGGAAGAAACGCGAAATAGGGGTGGTTTTTCGAGTTTAGGGGTAGTTGCTGAGGGGTGGAAACTTTGACAATATCACCATCGTGTTCAGTGCCCTCGAAAACGGGGAATCCATGTTTCATCCCTGTAGTAGAACTTTTGGAGTTTTTTCAACTTTTTCATGGACTATATTGTGTGGTTTTCGAGTACCGTAATGCTTCCAGAAATGCCCCAGCAAAACTGTTTATAAGCGTGCCTTTTGATCCTGCAACTAGAAAAGTTTGGCAGAAAGCTATGCGTCGGGATGTTTATTGCTGTGAGGATCATTTTAACGCGTTAAATATGACTGCAAAATATATATTTGTAACCTATTTTAAATAAAATAAGACACAGAAAATTATATGTACATAAAAACACTGAAGAAAGAAAATATTGTGTAAATCAAAAATCAAATCGATTCACACTTCGTTTATACGTCAAACAATTCCTCCGAACCATTCATATAATTTTCATTTCCGAATTTTCACATTTTCTAATGCAATGTTACGCAATCCAGCCGAGATGAATATCGGGGACCTTTTCCAGACCTATGCGAGCTTAAGTCCTCGACGAAACATATAAAAGGCCGAGCTCAGCGCGCTCAAGCGAGTCCAATTCGATACGTGCGCCGCGAATGTTGCTATACCAAGTAAGAAAGCTCAAAACTATTTTTCCATCGCGCATTTAACAAAAAGTGAAGTTCGAACAGTCTACCGTGCTCATTCAACGTATCAACTTTTACCCCTAGCGACTTGATCTTTCATTACTTAGTCCGTCGTTACCATTTAATCACGACTTCCTAACTAGTAACGTGTCTTAGTTAGAAAAAAGTGCTTGCTAAAATCCAACTATAAACAAAATAAATCGTGTTTCCGTTTTGTAAATATTTTAAATAAAGTGCTAATATACTAACTTTTGAAAAAATGACTTTAATTCCATTGGCACTCGCCTACATCTAAGGACACCTACCCTGGCAGAGATTAATTCTCTGAGTATTTTATAAAGAATTTGCATTATCAACTTAGGGACATCTTCCCTAGCAGGGATAACTTCCCTGAATATAAAGTAGTCATAATCAGGGACACTGTCCAAAATCTAAAAACAATATCTAAAAATCTAAGTGACTACGCTGAAGCTGGGCATAACAAACTCCCTCTACACAAAACAAATCTCTGGTCACTCTCACGAATCCGATCCAAAGGGGAAAAGCCCTGAGATGCAACGCAGCTCGACACTGGTGTTTCTGCAATCCCCCGGCTCCGGTACTGGGGTCCACATACCTATTCATACCGAGCGCCTGATGGCGTCCGCCATAAGGGCGAAATCTACATCAATCCAACGCCAGTCTTGTTGACAATTACAACAGAATAGTTATTTTTTAAATAATAATAATTATATAGTCGAGTCAATATCTTTCAACCATCATAATTTACTAAATTTCTTGTAGCTTTTAGATGAATTAAACTCAAATAAAAAATATAAGAAGTATTTTCGGATCTCAATTTGTGACTGCCGCATGATGATTCATTGGATTAAGCATCCACTCCTTCACAACGAAAAAGCAAGGATACCGCTTTTTCCCCTGCTTAGATTGACGTCCTGGTGGAATTTAGTATTGTCTATTTTGCGACTCGACCAGGATACTCGAACGCACAGATAACGACATACAACCATTCCCTACGACATTGCCATGTGCATTAGCTGAAACTCGAACTCAGGGAAGGTAACAGCGACTAGCCGTGTTATCTCTCACACAATCGCGGTCGAACCCACTACTACCGTCTCGGCCATACAAAAAACGCACTAAACTTCATATCCTAGTCAGGTTTCGAAACCGGGACTCCTTGACACGTAAGAATTGAATCGGTCCTTGAACCTTTTGATACATTATCAACTGAATTACTAAGTTTAGCAACCGCCGTGAAAAAAAGAAATTGTTTTTTGACATACAATCACTGAAATAATTATTCATAACAGAATAAACTTAAAACATAGAAAAACAGTAATTATGGCAGTGAAAAATATCATTGTAAGATATTTGTGACCCAGAAAGGAGAATGGACTCGAGCTTGTTAGAAAAAACGAACGCTTGCGGTTATGTGTTTTTAAAAATTGTAGTTATATAACATAAGTATATTCTTGTACTTAAGTAGTTATACGATATTCTATGGAAAATATCGCTTTCAGCACTAAATTTGCGAAGGTGATATATTTTTTTTCTAATATTTAAGGTATATTTTTAATAGTAATTAAAATGTTGAATGATGACAACAAAACGCTGCAGTATAATATTTCAGCGAAGTATGTATAGGGTGGTCAAAATTAAGAATATCGGCCCAACCCAGAAACAGGCCACTGTTAAAATTGATATAATTACATTTACTCCTTTAGATGCTTAGGCAGACTTGTGATTTATGAGATAACGCTAAAGAGGTTATCATCAAATGATCAAGTCTCTGTTACCCCAATACAAAATTATCTAATTATGGCTATTCTCGTTATAGTAGATACTTTTATCCTGGCCTAAATGCCATACTTGAGCGGTCTTTCTATGGTATCTCAGGATGAAAATTAAATTAGTGTGATGTCAATGACCATTGTCAGATAAATGTGAACTTTTAACTTATAAAAATTCTGTTATAACATAATAGTAAAACGACTATGTGTATGTTTATAGATCATTTTAAAAATTAAAAATGATGTAACCTGCAACTTCCTTGAAATCAGAAGTGATCGAATGAAATGACATGTAATTATGAGTGTACAGTATAGGGCTAGTGACGGATGTGTGGGCGATTATAACCATTAGCATGACTAAAATTTCATATCTACGGAAGTTATATTAATAACATTAACACAAAGGTTAGGTCGCGCGACTTTGAAAATATTTAATGAAGATTTGTATACAAAGGTGCAGTTAAAACAAGTTCTCATTCATGTTTACTGTTTTTAAGAAATATTTGCTATTGGTATTTTTATGGACAATCATGTCCGAGTATTAAGTTACGTGAATCTGCTCAATTTTTATACACATTCAATTAATAAGAAATGTCAACATGGCCAATTTTCAATAACTTTAAGGCATCTCGTCAGGGTGTCTAGCTACTAAAAGGTCTGAAAACCGAGAATATACAGGTTGACAGACTAGAGAATTCAGGAATTTTAAAAATTACAAAAATAATTTTGTCGAAATCTGTATTTGCGTGGGTTGTATATGTCACATAAAAGAATTAGTGGAGATGCTTCCATTGTTATTCTTGTCGACATTTAAAGATATTTTGACAGCCCTTATAGATTGATCACGGAAGCCACGAAAGGGCGGATGTACGGTCGTGAGCAAAAAAAAATAGGACAAGTCTTATAACGGTATTTTGCTAAAATCTAGTTGTGTACATCTAACGTTAATTTTTGTGACATTGTCAGATATTTGTTATAATTTATTGCAAGTGTGCAAAAAACTAATATGTCTCATAAAAGCGATTTAGTTAAATCTGGAATTATTGCTAAAGCAGAAGATGGATGGTCAATGAGACAAATTGCACTGCGTTATAATATTGACAAAAATTCGGTGTGTAACATTTTAAGAAAGTGGAGAATAAACGGTATGATTAGTAGAAATCCTGGATCAGGGCGACGAAGGATATCAACTCAACAACAGGATTTGCAATTGGTAAATGCTTTAGTAGAAAATTCATTTTACTCAGTTATTCAGACTGCTGAACAAAACGATTTTCCTGGATCGAGTAGTACTGGTCGCCGGCGAGTAAGAGAATCGGAGCTACGCTGTCATGCAGCAGCACAGAAATACTTACTTAAAGCTGAACATAAAGAAGCTCAAGTAGGATTTGCGCTTTTGAGCGCATGATGTAAATTTTTGGAACAATGTAATCTTTACAGACGAAAAACTTTCCAGTCAACACAGCGGTCGTATTCGTGTTTACCGCCCTCCGAATACTCGATTCGATGAGAAATATATATCTAACAATGATAAAAGTGATAGATTTTCGGTCAATATGTGGGCTTGGATATCGGCATGTGGTCCTGGTGTTTTGTGGCATATTGAAGAACGATTTAATAGTGAAACGTATATTAGGATTTTAGACAATATTATGCTCCCTTCTGTGTCACAATTATTTCCTAATAATGAGTTCATATTTCAACAAGACAGCTGAAAGATAACTTCTATAAAGCCTTAAAGGACTGTAACAATGTGATATGGTTTTGTGATATGTGTATTGGAATGGTAAATGAAAAAGATAGGAGATTTTGACGTAGAAACAACAATTTTCGATAACCAATGAAACACACTATAAGAAAACGTTAACATATTTTTTTTATGAAAGTATTAAAGACGTAGCTAATAGTATTGAGAACAAACCGTTTGATTATTTACGAATAGAAGCAGATGAACGAATTAAATTTTCTTCATTTAACGCAATAAACTTAAATCAATGAAAGAAAATCTATAGCAAGTGATCAGTTACGTGGACATGTTGAAAAAAATAACATTTTATTTGTAGGTCAATCTGGTTTCCGCGAAAACCACTCATGTGACACGGCTCTCCAATATGTGTGCGCCAAATGGGGGAAGGCAATATGTGAGGATAATGTAGTTCTCAGTGTATGTGTGGATTTAAACCGGGCTTTTGAAACTATTGATAGACGCTTGTTAATTAAAAAAAATGTATAGATATGGTATTGAAAGTACTGTTTTGAAATGGGTAGAATTCCATTTAAGTGACAGGTATCACAAGACGAAAATCATGAACAAAATGCCAAGCAAAATTGCTAGTCCATAACGGTGTCCCCCAAGGAAATGTTTTAGGACCTCTTCTTTTCAGCATGTATGTGAATAACATTCATCGTGTCTTGAGAAATTCATATGTAAATTTGTTTGCCGATGACACTGCAATCACTGTAGCTGGTAGAAATTTTGACGATACTTATAACCAACATCTTTAATAACGAACTCGATATTTTGTGTGGTTGGTTATGTGGTAATAAGTTGAAACTAAATTCCGATAAAACCAACTTGATGGTTTTAGGTTCTAAATCTCTTTGTAATAAATTTTTAAGCAACAACTTTACAATTAAAATCAATGAATTTACTATCGAAATTCCAAAGTAACTACCTAGGTGTTATTTTGGACCCACAACTTACATTTAGTCATCAGATCAATTAATATGTGCAAGAAAACTGGGAAAAGAAAATTGTTTCTTTCGCAGAATTGAAACTAATTTAACGCATTTAATTTACAATACTATAATATATCCCCATTTTTCATATTGTGCATCTTTGTTAATAGCATATAATAACCAATAAAACACCAGGTTGAAACTACTGCAATGAGAATTATATTAAATTGTAACATTGATAGATATACTCATAAAGCTCATGTTAAGTACCTACTCTTGTTTGTCTGTGGAGAAGAGTATAAAAAAAGACAAATTTAGTCCTAATATATAAAATAATTAATGGAAAAGTTCCCACATACTGACACGTATTAAAGAAACACCAAGATATACAAAGTATAATATCGAAAAATAATTATGCTATTGAATTAGTCAAAAAATCTTCTTTACAAGATTCGATATATCACGAAGGACTTCGTCGTTTCAATGCTCTGCCCAATGGTATAAAAGAACGTCCAAATATAAAGGTTTTTGTTAAAAATGTTCTATGTTCATATTTATATTACTACTATTTCTTACATTTGTTCTTACATTTTTTGTGTATTAAAATAGCAATGCTAATATAATAAATAAATAATATTAAAAAAAATTTGCTACAACAATAGAGATCTGTTACTATAATTATTATATTGTGCAGATATTATGTACTTATGTACTTTTGGCCAATTCTTAATGAACAGCAATTGACAGAAAGATGACGTTACTCATCTAGATAACGTGATAATAATGTAATCTGTGATAATACGTTTGAATTTTCATAGAGTATTGGGGGATTGAAACAACAAACCTAGAAGCGTCGTCGGATTAGCCAGCAAGGTAATTCGAAGAACAGTTGAGATTGATTATTTGTGAATCAAAACTGATTTTGACTATTTGTTTAGTTGTTTTCTAATCGAAGGTTGTAGCAAGATCCACCATTCTTGTTAGGTTTATTAAGGAATGTTGAAACTAAATGTTAAATGATGAGGACCTCAGAACTACTTTGTAAATATTCTTCTAAATAAAATAACTGTTCTGCTAAAATAAAACATCAATAACGAATTAGAGTGTTTTATAAAAATATGTCAAGTTACATACATTTGAAAGTGGATTTACTTAAGGACAAATAAATTAGATGTTTGTTTCAGTTTACTTGCGTGAAAAATTTATTTAAAATAGTCTACAAAAAAGGTACCTTTGTTACTTGTACGTGGTTACTTTTGTATATTTTTTGTCTGCGAGGAACTGGAGAATTGCTAAACTAATTTTAATAAATCTTTCGACAATCGATATATAATTCTCCGATTTAGGTTTTAGACATCGGAGAACGGTAGCACAATTGTTAGCGCGTCTAGCTTTCACTCTGAGCATATCTAGCGAGGTGGGTTCGAGCTGCACTTACTGCAAAGTAATTTGCAATTATGAATTACCCTCCAAGAAGTGGTTCAGATCCCACTATAAACTGTAGGGCTCCGTCTCCTTTACTAACACAAGTTAAAGGCTAAGAGGGTTACTCAAACTATCTGGAAGGCGGTTAAAACATTTATAAGGTTTATATAATTGACAAGTACGATTAACGTACCTTCGTACAGTTGTGGACAATAAATAATAGAAATCATTTGTGTGAACTTAGCAGAACAACTTTGTAGAATTAAAAAAAACTACTACCGTTATTAATTTTTAAAAAAAATTTGAGTGTTCACATGAAAATTAGCAGAACATTATTTATTAAAAGTAGGTAGCTTAGAATTTGCCGTTTTTTAACCGTAAACAAATGGTGGAAATGAAATTTAAAAAAAATAAAAATCGTGAGATCAGAAACAAATAAAAATTGTTTCTGATCTCACGATGTTTCGCTTGTCTCGCTAATGTTCTTTCATTAAAAATCTTTAATCTAATACTCGAGTCTGTTGTGGAGAGTTTGATTATCATTTTTCTCTCGTGTTTATGTTTTCTTTCGTAACTTTCAATTCTGAATTATTTTGCCGATTCTAAAAAATAATTTTTTTGTATCATCGCCTTCGTTTATGGTTAAAAAACGGCAAATTCTGAGTTACCTACTTTTAATTAAAAAAATTATTTTTGTGAATGTTCCATGTGAAATTAGCAGAACACCCGAAAATTTTAAAAAAATTAACAATATAATTGTTACTTTCACGATTAATTAGCGGCTATTTATCGGCAAATAATAGGCCTATGGGTTGTTTAATTCTAAGAAAATGATTTTTTTGTTTTATCGCCTTAATTTTTATTTTTTTAAATTTCATTTTCACCATTCGTTTACGGTTAAAAAACGGCAAATTCTGATCTACCTACTTTTAATTTAAAAGAAATTTTTGGTAGATGTTCTGCTAACTTCCATGTGAAGTTAGCAGAACACCCGAAATTTTTTTAAAAATTAACAACGATAAAATTGTTATTTTCACGATTAATTAGCGGCAAATAATAGGCCAATACTTTGTAACTTTGCAAAGTTGTTCTGCTAAGTTCACACATATAACCTTATACAATATATATTTACTAAAATCTAGTTGTTTACATCCAGCTTTTGAATTACGATATTTTCATTATATTTGTCAAAAAACATTTAAGTGTGCAGAGAAACAAATATGGCTAGTATTAACATTTTGTTAATAAACTGTTACCATGTTATTAAAAAAATTTGTTTACAGTTAAACACATTTGTTACAAATTAAATATTTACTGTTTTAAAATATAAAATAAAGTTTTATTTGAGCTTCTTATTACATATTCAAACACATATAGATTTACACTAGGCTAAAAGATTTGTTCTATTATTTATTGTCCATGATTGTACATTAATTAAAATTAACACTGGCGCATTCGTCATGTTATCGAATAATTTTTGTTTTACTCACATCTAAAGTTCTGATCGCAGTGATATGTGACGTCGAAACCCGGGATGGCTTTAGGTGATGTATCACAACACCACAAACAAATGTTCATGCATGTATGACACAATACGTCATCATTTTCTTGATGAATTCCGTAACATCCAAAGTTAAATTATTCTAAAACCACTAATAAAGCTAATAATTATACAGAGCGTAATTAGCTTCCTATCATTAAAAAAACTGGTATTAGAGAACGATCAGACAACCAGAAACTCTTAAATAGGGGTTTTATGTCTATTTCCACCAACTTTTGTGTAGGGAGAGAATTGGTAGGGAGTCCTTAATTTAGATCCATTAAAGCCCATTTCTTTTCCTTCCTTCAAAGTTAGGGAGTTCCTAGCTAAGGAATTAAGACTGGCAACGGCGCAAATTTTAAGAATATATTCATCTTAATTTTAATGAGAATATATTTTTTTTTAGATAAAAGTGACATAAACAACCATGCATAACTGCAATGCATTTTGTACTATACTGAAAATACGCTATGCGTCCATGGCAACCAATACTTTCGCTTGTTGCTATGAAGTTTATTTATAACAAAAATTCTTTTTTTTAAACTTGCTTGCTAAAAAGTAAACAATAAAAAAATACTAAATGCAAGAACGACAAGGCGTGCGCACTTTGTATGATTGTTTGAAAAGGGTGGAATCGTTGTATACATAGTGCCTTCAGACATGCGTACATAAAGATGATACATACGAGTATATTTATATAAAAGGTGCGCACGCCTTGCTTTTCTTGCATTCGTACATTAGTATTTTTAGATTTTTTATTTTTTAGTACTTTTTACAGAAAAGCATGTTTTTTAAAAAAAATATAATTTTTTTATTTTCTACTTTTTGGGAGGTTTACCTCCACAGATCGCTCAATAAAAATTCGTCTCTTAACGATTTGTTTTGATTTCTCGCTCCTTCCTTTTGCAGATTTTTTAATTTTCACCCCCCGCGCCGCCTATGTGCAAAAGTAACGGTGGAATACTGTATTGTCATCCGATCTTAGTAACTGCAAAATTTTATCAATAGATTATGTCAGGAAGTGTGTTAAATGAGAATGCAAGATTTGAAGTTAATTTTCACCTCCGCGCCCCTTACGTGCGGATATTTACAAAAGTAACGGTGGAATACTGTATTATCATCCGATCTTAGTAACTATGCAAAATGTTATCAATTGATTATGTCGTTCGCAGTCGTTGCATTTTCGTTGTTGGGATTGCCATTCGTTATATTTCTAAAAAAGTTTCGATAATGTTATATTGTCCCCGACAATATTGTCAACGTCAATTTGAACATTTGATGAATATGTTACATTTAGATGTGCTGAGAAGCACCAGTCCTATCTACACAGATTGTACACAATCAGTACTAGCCCTGGGAAGTTACAAAATTATCACAGGAGCAGTATGGGAATGTCACCAAGCACTTGTGGGTGCCTCCAGCATGAATAATATACTGGTGTGCTGGGTGAAATGACATGCACAGTGTAGTGGCAACAAAGTAGCCGACAGACTGGCCAAGAAGGCAGCAGGCCTTAGCATCTTTGGACCAGCTCCGGTCAGTCTGCTGCTGATCACGGCGGTAACACAAATAATTAAAGAGAACACCCACAATGAATACAAGAAGCTGTGGGATGAAACAAACAGATGTCAGCTTGTTAAGGAACTACTACAATATCCCAACAAGAGTATAACAATGGACTACCTGGCAATGTCCAGAAGGAACCTACATTTTATAACGGGAATCCAGACTGGACACTGTCAAGACATCCACATAATATGAGATTAAGCGAAACGCCTATCTGTAAAGGTTGTGAACAAGAAGATGAGACGGTTCAACATGTACTCAGTAAGTGTTCTGCCGTCTCATCAATCAGAGAATCCATTTTGAGAGAACGTTGGCCTACTTTGGCCGATGTAAAGGAGATGTCTTTATGTAGCATCACCACCTATTTCGCAAGATTAGAGGTTGGTTAGAGGCCTAGGCGAGGGTCTACCTACATGGAGGAAGTACAAGGTGCCCAATGGGATCCAAGTGCCGTGGCTCAATAATTTTCATTGACCACCCTCCCAACCAATTCCAGAAGCACCAGTCCTTAACCATGTGTACGTTCTTCTGAAGTTTTCGCAATCTTGTTCGTTACCTATTATGCAATAGATTTTTAAACCATCAGCATATAAAAGGCTCTCTATGTTAGGATTAGCTAGATATCGTTTATAAAAACAGTAAACATCAGCGGACTCAGTACGGATCCCTGAGGAACGTCGGAAGTGGCCAAGACGACAAACGACTAGAACCACTGTATTCTAATACTGATGCCTACTTTTTAGATATAGAGAAACAAATTTAATTGCATCACTGGCAACCCAAATTTACTCAATTTTTCTAAAAATACCATGATCCAGGTGAGACGGTCAAATCTGTGTAAATATCATTAATTTGCCTGTTTTCCTCTAATTGCTTAGAAATTAATTGATACGTCCAACGTTACCCTCAGTAGATCTATTGGGAACAAAGCCATGTTGTATACAATTTGATCCCGTACATGACTGAATATTGACATATGCAAGGCGATCTCTAACAGGAAAAACAGGACATACACGAGAGTTTTTCCACATATCAGGAAATGTATGCGTCTTTAGTGGCAAATTAAATATCGTTGGGATAGGACCAGCGAAGATGGCTGCGTAATCTTTAATTATTAAAGCAGGAATGTTAACTGGTCCTTTGGTAAAAGGTTTGATTCGATTTAATGATCTAAGTACTTCTATTTCAGAAAATGGCGTTAATGGCAATCTGGAGTTATTACTGATGTCTTAGCAAGAATGATATCTATCTCTGTTATTACCGGGTTTTAAATTAGTGGTTTGAAAGATGGTAGCAAAGGCATTGACAATACTAATACTTGGGGATTTGTATGTTGAATACCATTAATTATGCAATGTCATCGGAAATGGAACTACTTTCTATCTTATCGTTAATATAGGGCCAGAATTTTTTCTGATAATTTTTTATGCCTTCCTGTATTTTCAGTAGATAATTTTTATGCTGTCTTAACTCGCCCCTTATCTCTTTTCTCATATTACTAAATTCCCTATACATATTATTATTTTTTGTTACAAATAAATAGGTACATTAAGTATTGTTGCAAGACAGTATTATGAAATATTCCACCGTTTCGTCGTTTTTGTATTGTTCAGGGAATATTTCATTAGGTGTTTAATGTATAAAATTATGTCTGTGTAAAAACCAACTTTGTAAAAGCTAAATATAAGGTGTTGGAAAACATTTCGTATGTCACCTGTGAATAAAGACATTTATATCTAATCCCGGAAACGAACACTCTTGGCTTCAGCTCGTGTTCTAATCACTTCGCTCGTGGATAAAACGTGGTCTGTTTATTTGTACCACAAATAACTGTTAATGATTACTTGCTTCACAAATTTGCTTGCTTTTGAGCGCCGAAAGTCTATTTGGTGAAACCAGTAAAGTATACTTTGCCTCAGAAAGCAAACTATCACCACAAATTGATCAATTGATTGACCACAAATTTGTTTTCACGAGGTCGAGCATTGCTGATGAGTACTTGGTGAAAACAATGACGAGAGGCTGTGCAAAAAACCTCTAATGGAAAATGACATTACAACAATATAAATTCGATCCGGTATTAAATAAGTTTAATTTTTGGTGAATTCCAATAAAATAAAATATCTTTGAATCGTTTAGGGCCAAAATATTATTAATTATTGTTCTTGCCAAATTTTTACGTATATTTTAAATTTTAAACGTGTTACATACAATACCAACTATTTGTCTCACATTAAGCTTATCACGACAGGAAGGTTATAAAAGTGAAAAACGAACTAGGACATTAGTCGTTAAAATTTTAGTAGACTCAGACGTAGAGGCCATTAAAATGCACTAACTAGGCGCCACCATGTCTCGCCCGAAATCAAAACGTTGTACTTCTAGGGTGTTTGCTAATTGCACGGGCGGGCATACAATTCAGTTGTTATTAAAATTTCTCGGCAGACTGGTTGCATAAATCAATTCTAACACGCCGTCGAATATTTCCTATTTTTCCTAATAAAGCATTAAAATACGTAAAATTGAATGTTATATCGCGTTTCCAATTAAGTGCCCAGACGTCGTCGGAAGCTTGCAATCTGTTTATGAAAATGAAAAAAAATTATGTACGAAGATAAACTATGTGTCTATGGATTTATTTTTGTTATTTTAATTTTTTTTTAAATTTATTTTGCAAGTTGTAAACACTGAAATTCAAAAGGCAAAACTAAGTAGCGGTATATTATAATGAGATTTATTAAGATATATTTCTGCAAAAAATATATCATTTTTAGATACTACCAACAGAAAACTGGTATTTTAAATTACGCGCCATTAGGCTCGCACTTAATTGGTAAAATATCAAATAATTCCTTCACCATTTATTGGCTGATGATTAAATTGTGAAAACTATATGTTGTTTATTTTAACGTTCTGTATATGAATATACAGTTACATACAGTTTTTTATTTCCATTTCAAGAGTGTGTAATAAGTAGTTCTTATTTAGAGGAATGGCAACTCGATAATCTAGTAGAGGTTAATGTCCATGGGAAGTACCATATTTTACCTAACTTATATAAAATTCATATAATACTGTGAACGGGAATCTAAATCGTCTGATTCACTTACATAAATAACGTTGCACTATGTTTTAATTCCTAGAAATATGTTTCATTATACCACATGATGATAAGAACTGGACTATTTACAAGTTTATTTGGCACACCCACGTTAAATGTGTTCAAACATAATGAAAATCAGTCTGGTGTTGTTCAGTGCCGTAACTCCATAACAGTTGATGTTCGAGTGTATTTGTTACCATTTATTTTAGTGCTGTTTGAACTTAATGCCGACACTATATTTAGATGCAACTCTGTCGACACTAAGTTAAAGTTATCGATAAAATGTAAAAATATATTTGTGGTAGGTGTTATTGTTTACGGAACTAGTGTTTATAATTCACATTTGAAAACTAAATCAAATCCGTTATCAGTTACATGGACGTAGTTTGGTACTGTATATTTGTTGCTTTTCAGAACTGTGACTCAATTCAGTGTCATTTTTTGTCTTATTAATAATTTATTTATACTGTTTTAATATTAGTCGATCTGTTTTTAAATAAACACTGCTTTTAGATGTATCAAATTACTAATCAAATTGTAGAGATACCTAAATTATTTAATTTCCTAAAAAATTAACTATAACTATAGTCCCATAACTAAAGTTCGTCATAAATATTTTTGGGTATATATTTAGAATAACCACTTCTGTTACTTTAGTATAGACTTTTATTTTACTCTTGATAAGGGCCTAAAAAGCTGAAACATTTGTAGAAAATTTTAAACATAGTAATTTGATACATCTAAAAGCAGTGTGACACGGACAAAAGTAAAAAGACACCGTAATACCAAAATGACACTTTATTTGCGTAGTTCAAACATCTGCATTTTATAATGTAACAAGCAGAACTAACTTATAACCTAACTTTGTTTCCAAGTACAACAAAGAATAATAAATACTGTAGAGTATATTTTTTATAAACAAAGTAATAATTAATGATTAACTGGAATGACATTGGCCTCAACAATGGTGCAGATTCAGCACGTCTTAAGTTCTGCTTTGGGCAGCCAGGTCTCTTAACGGTTTAACAGTAAAAGTCGGCCATCCTGCAATGGGCAGGTAGACAATTTTTTAATTATTATTTTAATAACATCTATGCATAAAAACAGTTGACCCGTATTTTTTATTTTATTTTTATAATAATGCCTTATAGTAAAAAAAAAATCATGAAGTTTAAACTATGTTTAAATGGTTAGATATTGCCGCAAATGTTCGAGCTATTCTATTGGCTATGACGTAATAGCATAATCAGCAGAGAAACGAGCGCTAGTGGAAAGGCGGGGCCAACAAAGTTGTGCACAATGTATGTGCGGCGCTGTCGAGGTTATATTAAATGCGCGCGTATGTGACGATATTACGTCACGAGAAACCGGCAAACTGCCGTATTTTAAATACGCTCTAATCTTAAGCCTATTCGCTTTACAATAAAACCAATAATAGTCGGTAAAACTACCTTCAAATTATATTTATAACATATTGAAGAGTCATACTATAATGCTATATTATTACTTTTGTCATTTTCGTTATTGTCTACTAGCCCATTTATGCTTGTCCTCAAGCCTGTCATTCTCTAGTCAATTCGTGTTCTTCTTCAAGTCTATAAACAACATTGGAGCCATAAATGGCATGATTTATTTTTTTTGGGGTCATCACATATTATGGTATGACCTGTTTTTATGGTCACATATGACATGACCTAATTTTATGGTCATATATGGCATAACCTGTTTTTATGGTCACATATGGTATGACCAATTTTTATGTGCAGATTCATCACGTCTCAAGTTCTGCTTTGGGCAGCCAGGTCTCTTAACGGTTTAACGGTAATAGTCGGCCATCCTGCAATTGGCTTGTCCTCAAGCCTGTCATTCTCTAGTCAATTCGTGTTCTTCTTCAAGTCTATAAACAACATTGGAACCATAAATGGCATAATTTATTTTTTTATGATCACATATGGCATGACCTGTTTTTATGGTCACATATGGCATGACCTGTTTTTATGGTCACATATGGCATGACCTGTTTTTATGGTCACATATGGCATGACCTATTTTTATGTGCAGATTCATCACGTCTCAAGTTCTGCTTTGGGCAGCCAGATCTCTTAATGGTTTAACAGTAACAAGTGTCTACTTAAAAACAATTATTGTCAAGATGTTTCACAACAAGCCAACCACAAATTCAGTTCAGTATATTAGTCGATTTGTCAACTCGTTACCAGTGGCAATTTCGTTAACCCAAATTAAACTCCGAAATTGAAAATGTTGGAATCAACATTGTATACTAAAGTTGAGCGGGCTTAAACAACAAAAAGAAAACATTCTAGAGCTATTTTTCTAATCCTTTATTCGGTGTTTTGAATAAACTCTATAGGAAACTTAAATTTGAATATTTCGTAACATTTCTTTTTTTTTAAATAACGATGACTTCAACTTTAAAGGGCCACTGCGACTTTTTTTGCGTAATATACGTAGAAAGTTTCACAATTTAAGTGTTGGTTCATTTTTTTCTAAAAACACCCGATTTAATGAATTATCAATGTCTTATACATATAATACTGGAAATATATCCAGCCTGCGGTACAAATACTGCACAAAAACTAGTCAATGATTTATATAAGAAAAGTTATATCGATGTTCGGAAATAAATTGCCTGTATATTTATAAAGAAAAATTAGGAAACTTTTGTCTGGAATAACTGGTAAACTTAAATTTTACATTAGGATTGAGAAGGTGTCTCATATTTACGCTACTGCCTTCTGCCTTATTCAATAAAAGGAGCACAAGCAGAAAGCGACAAATGAGGCTGCATATCTACTATGTACAACCTATGATGTCACCGTAAAAGCTACGATAATTTTATCTTGTTTGAAGCGTCGTGTCGTGATTACTTTCCGAATCTCTCAATTAGATTGTTTAACATATTTCGGTTTGTTATTTATAAGAAAATAAAAATCTTTTTTAAACCTAGCCGTATTAGGTCTAGTGTTACTAATCCGCACATTTTAAGAAATGCAGTGACAGGCAAGCTTCTGGCTTACGTCAGCGACTTGATTACTGTAATCTTCTCTTGGCCTGCTTATGATCATGGATATGCGTTCGGTTATGTTATGTTTCTAATATTATATGCACATAGCCAGAGGCTGCAGACTTCACAGTAGTAACAAACGAACAGGTTCTTGAGGTAAATTTGCTTTCAAATTGACTCATCTTATGTGAGTATCTAATAGATAGAATTAAGTGGTTTCAAAATTAAGATTGTAATAAATTCTATCAATTTAGAGGTTAGTTAGGTAGTTGCGGGGTAACGGCTGAGATAGTTCTTCTGAAATTGAAATATTTGTAATTATTGTAATATTTAACGAGTATAAAAGTACCTACTGTATTAAAACCAAGATTGAAATATTTTCTAAATCGTATAGTAGAATCTAAATCACTTCTTTGTTAAGGATTAAAGGCAGAATTGTACGTTTTACGCTAAATGATATTCTGTTAGTAAATAAAACATACCTAATTCAATAGTTATTTATTTTTCCGTTCAGGAATGATAAAAATGTATTGTAAACGAAATATATTGCTAGTTCCCCACATATTACACTGAGCAGGGAAATGGAAAAAGGAAGTCCTTTATTGTTAATAATTTTTACATGAATCACGTTTCATATCTGCTAATCAAATAAATCACTTGTTATACATGTCATTATTATCGTTTGTATGTAACCTGTTGCTTTATATGGATGTAAATTATATTTTTCCCTATGTTAAAATTCACACCAACTCAAATTTTGCCGTGGTTCTTTCTATTATGAAATAGTGATCAATCTGAATATAGAAGTAAAATTATAAATAAAAATTGAACGGGTCTTACATATTCAGCTAGGAAAATAGGAAAAATATTTTAACAGTCTAACAACCGTTTTAAAATTTGTTCATGGCAATAGGTAGGTACACAATCCTCGCGAGAAACGATACTATGGATTTTCTTGGAACCTATGGGTATAATCTAAAATTTATAGCCAAATTAACAAAGTTTAATACTTACTGGGAAAAGCGGACTCCCTTCTAAACTGTAAAAGACGACATGCCATGTTGCATGACTGACAAGCTAAAAATACGTAAGGAAAACGAACAGTAAAGAGAGATTGAAATAGAATTGATTAATTGAGATCCGCTCTTCGAGCATATTTTAAGACAAATTGTTGATGTTAATAAAAATCCGAAAATCTTAATTACTATTTTTAGAGATGTTCAAGTTGTTCCTAAAAGCATGATACATCTAAACTCTTAGCCAAAAATAGCTCCAATAAAGCATTAATTGGAGACCACAATTATTTTGCACTTTTGAGTGTACTTAGGTGTAAAATTAATACCTATCATGCTACAGAAACAAATTCAAATGGAACATAGAAAAATATCGAGAAACTTGAGACACAGACAACGCATAGTAACCTGCGGATTTACCGTGCAAATAAAAAAGGCAATAAAAACTTCACGAGCTCATTATTAACGCCGTTGAACCATTCGCTATGGCGTCATCAAACAAGCGACGTACATTTAAAACCTATAAAGGGATAGTATCGTTCAAAGATTTCCCTGCAAATACAAAATGCAACTAAAACTTTACGATCTCATTGAAATACCGTTATTCTCTGTACTATTCCGCCGACAAATTGAATCACCTTTATAGGTTTTATGTTGGCTTGTTTGATGACACCATACCGACTGGTTCGCCGGCGTTATAATGAACTCGTTAAATTTTTGTCGTATTTTTTATTTGCAGGGAATCTTTGAACGATACTATAAGTGATTCAATTTGTAGTCGGAATAGTACAGACAGTAACGGCACTTTAATGAAGTCCTAAAGTTTTGGAAATGTGGAAATTCCGGAAACACCTCTTTTTGGGAGTTTTTCGCAATATTCGGAGTGTAATTTTGAATTATCTTATAGAATGCATTTTTCTGGTACCCTATATGTTTTTTGGGTCGCTGATCACGAATTTCGTGTTCCCATACCCATGAGATGGGTCAAACACCCTTAATTGGGCAAAAACACCCTTTACAAAGGGTTAATTAGAGGGGGTTGAAACTATCCCAAAATAAAAAAATATATATAATACGATAAAAAAAAAATTAATTATGATTCTGTTTACCAACTTTGTAACTTATGATATTTACAATGAAAAAATTCCAACCCCAAATAGGGGTGTAAACTACCCTTGAATAAGAATAAACTGGAAAAATAATTTTAGAACATTATGTATAGTGTCTGGTCGATAGCCGCGTGAGTTAAGTGATGTGAGGTGGCAATCGCGATTAATCACACGGGTATCGCACCACCGGGTTCGAATTCTGGCTCCGGCACTGGCACTGTCGGAGGAAATGGTTGTATATCCGCGTTTTTTCAATGTGTAACCCCCTTCCGCATAAGTCTCTGGCTTCTGGAATTGAGGGTTGTCTAATTTCTGTGGTGTTTATTTATTACTATTATTATGATTATAGAAGAGACGGTATAAATTGTAAAATTTATATCAAATTTTCACTCAAGGAAAAGTCGGAACGACCCTTATATTAAAGAAAAAAAATGTCTGCACAAAACTTACTTTTTTAAAATATTGTCCTGTAAAATAAATAATATATGAATAAATATATGTATATAAATTGAATACGATTTTTTGATAACTATTTTTATTCAGAATTATAATGGAAGCTTGTTTATTTTATTTTTTAATATACAAAAATAATTTTTATATTACAAAAATAATACTTTTTTTATTTATGGTTTATGATAATTTGTACACTGAAGGTCATTAGTCTTCTATATTTACAGAAATATAGAAGAAGACTAATGACTAATGAAAGGGGTGTTTTTGCCCCAAAAGGGGTGTTTCCGGAATTTTCACCAAGCGAAACTTTTGAATCATAATCAGGGGCCAAAAAAACTTGGTTTAAAATATATTTTGTTCCGGTAACTGATAATACATTGTACTTATAACAGAAAATATTCACACTACACACACTAGAAATAACCAAGGCCATTAAGTTGCCCTCGTTTCGGTAAAGTTTATGGTCATCCTCAGAGCAACTAATAATTATGTTTTTTGCTTATTCTTAGACAAGTGAAAATTATAATGTGTTTTCACTTGTTTCAGGTTAGTAGGCAAGCATGCCTGAAGATAAGAAAATGGCTGTAGACAGTGATTTACCTGCTAAAAATAAACCTACAAATGTCCGTAATAATACCGGCAATACCTTGGCTCAAGTTACCATGTTAGATGGTACTGTTTTAGATGTAAACATTGAAGTGAGTAGAAAACAAAGTTTTAGTTAGACTGAGATTTACAAAAGACATATATCTTTTTTTTTATAGAGAAAAGCCAAAGGTAAAGAATTATTAGACAGAGTATGTGAAGCTATCAACCTCATAGAAAGAGATTATTTTGGGTTGGTATATTCTGACCGACATGACCCAAGAAATTGGTTAGACTTAGACAAAAGGATAACCAAATTCATGAAAGGTATACTTTAAATACACTATCCTATACCTACTTTTTATTAATCATTTAAACTTTGTAGTGGAACCTTGGAAATTTAGTTTCGAAGTAAAGTTTTATCCACCTGATCCTGCGCAGCTACAAGAAGACATAACGCGTTACCAATTGTGTCTTCAAATCCGTAATGATATTTTAAATAACCGCCTGCCTTGCTCTTTCGTTACCCATGCATTGCTGGGATCATACCTTGTTCAATCTGAACTTGGTGACTATGATCCTGAAACTATGGGACGACACTACCTGAAAGATTTCAAGTTTGCCCCAAATCAAACTCAAGATCTGGAAGATAAGGTATTAGAACTACATCGAACCCACAAGTAAGTTTCTAACACATTATCATGCAAAAAAAATGGTAATAAAATTATTTTTTAGGGGTCAAACTCCAGCCGAAGCCGAATTACATTATCTAGAAAATGCCAAAAAGTTAGCTATGTATGGAGTAGATTTCCATCCAGCGAAAGACTCGGAAGGTGTCGATATAATGCTAGGTAAGTAAGGTATCATTTTAAATATTATGATTTATTTAATTTTCGTGATACCTGTAATAAATAATTAGCAAAAATCTTAAATTTTAGGTGTTTGTGCTTCCGGTCTTTTGGTTTACAAAGACCGATTGAGAATTAACCGATTTGCTTGGCCAAAAATTTTAAAAATTAGTTATAAGAGGCATAACTTTTACATTAAAATTCGTCCAGGAGAATTTGAACAGTTTGAATCAACGATTGGTTTTAAATTGGCAAATCATAGAGCAGCTAAAAAGTTATGGAAAACTTGTGTAGAACATCATACGTTTTTCAGGTACAGAGAGAATTGTATTTTGTATTTATTTATGTTTTATGCATTATATATGGAGACAGTCACCTCAGTTCAATTTTCATTAAAGAAATTGCAAGTTTTTTTAAATATCGAAATACAAAAACAAGAATCCCATTATTTGACTTAAATATAGTAAAAGTTGTACCAGACTTAATGTTATTTTAATAGTTATAATAATTCAAATGGGAAATAAATATTGTATTTAATTTGAATAGTTCATTATAATGTTATTATTATCAATTTATTTTATATTGGTAAAAGTATCCCATATTTTCTGTAAATTTGGTCATGCGGTCTATTTTTTAATATTCCTTTTTAAAGATTGATGTCACCAGAAACCAATCAAAAATCCTCATTATTCCCAAAATTGGGTTCGAAGTTTAGGTATTCCGGACGAACCCATTATGAAACGAAGAAGACACCTATAGAGCGGCCAGCTCCACAATTTGAAAGGTCTTTAACTGGAAAACGCCTTGCATCCCGAAGCATGGATCGTAAGTTTATTGCTAAAATGTGTTTTTACTATTCTGAAAGTTATTTTTTACAGCTTTAGGCGGAATACGACCAGAAGACGAATATAACGAAGGTAATAAACGACATACAATGTCTCATCCACCTGAGCATATTCCTGATATTGACAATCAGAGTCCTGCCAAGGTTAAATCCCCTAAAGAAAAGAAAGAAAAAGAAAAGGTATGTCTAAAATATCAAATTCAATTTAAATCATTTCCATCATCATTTTGTTACCCTACAAAATAAAGAACATGCTGATTGTTCCAGGCCTAAATTTAGATTTTGAAGTAATTATTTTTTTATATTTAATTTGGTTGTATTAAAAATATGCATTTTTAAATGGGCTACCTCATTAATCTGTATTGTTTATCAACAGAGTATTCATTCTGTCGTAAAGAATGACTTCTCTGTGATTGTTGTATATTTGTCTATTAAGAATTTTTCAGATGCATAGTTGGGATTAGAAGATTAATAGAAATGATCTTCCTCAGTAAATATACCTCATTAGGCAGTAACATGTTTGTTAGTTTCAACATTTTTTTTCAATTAAAGAAATACATCCTCTAGAAAAGCAAAATAATATATAACAAATAACAATGTAACGGGGGCAAGCACTGCTTCAATTACATGAGTTGAATCTTAAAGAATGGAACATGAGTAAACTCTAAGTTCTTTGACTGAAAATATGAATATTTCATCAAATGTGCTTAAATAAAATGGTCTTAGCGAAATAAATTTCTTTATGTAATTTTTTGGGTGCAACTCGGTAAATACTTGGCATAAAATCTTTGCAAGTGAGTTCCTTATGATGAGAAATAATAATTTCGTGTTATTTTCGAGCTCATAAGGGGGACTTTACAGCTGGGAGATCGCTAATTTCAATCATATTTTTTTTAAATATGAATTAAAAAAATTGTCTTGCTCCGTTATTCAAGTAGGCCTTTATTTTGGAGTTATAAAATTTGAAAATACACGCACAGCTGTAGTGTTAAGTAACAAAAAGAATTTCATCAAGAAAGATTAGTGAGTCAATAGATAAAGTATATGTTTCTCACTCCGTGGATTGAAGCTCAAATTCCAGCGTGTTTTTTTTCTTTTTTTCTATAGATTAGATGGTGGTACTTTAGAAAATGACCTGGGAAAGTAAAGAATGCGGAAATTTTAAATTTACTGACATTGGATAATGAAAATCGGAATTTTTCTTCATGATGACGTCAAACCCAGGCTAAATACTTTCATGCATGTATGGCATGCATACAGGGTTAGGCAATGGATAATTTTCCTTGCATCTGGCAACACTATTGAAATTATATCATAATAAATGCATATTCAAATGGATACCTAGTAGCGAAAGAAACACCAACTTTTGAGTTTTGACATTTCGTTCAAATTGTCATATTTTGGACTAAAGAAACCAGTTAATCTATGTCAAAATCATTATGACTCACTCTGTATATAGAGAACTTCTTATTTAAAAATTTCTCCAATATGCTTTTACAATCCCTCGAATTTAATGTGAAGTGTTCAGAACAGGAAATAATTTGACCCCATAAGTTTTCCTATTGGGAAATGGCATATAAAACATGAATCAGCCTTTGTCTTACCTTTTTATGTGTAGTTCTAAATTTGAGGCATTTAAAAAAGTAAAATCATGGACAAATTTGTATTAATTAAATACATTAAGATTTATATTTAAATTTACAAAAATAATTTGTTATAGTGAAACTAGTTTCATTTTCAAATGGCAGATGCAGACATTGTAAAACTATATAAAATGCATTTCTTATTTATATCAACAAGTTAACCTTAAATTCTTTAAATTACAGATCATAGTGTTTTATTTTTGTTCAGAGCATATATGTAGGAGTTTATTTATATCTTGTTTATAATATATAAAGGTGCCATATTCTGTATTCTAGAATATATTTATGTTTAATCAGCTATTGAGTTAAAATTATATACATTAAAATTTATGGATCTTGAATTTAATTAATGAAAGTCATTTAGTTATGTTGTGTATTTAATTATCAGGGAAAATATATGAAAATTTCAGCATTATAATCTTGTGCCCCCAATATTTTTTCAAATTAGTTTCAGTAGCATTATGTATTCACTCCATTTAATTCATCATTTGGTACATTACCTAATAAATCATTATAATAACCAGGTCCCAGAGGAAAAGGTGTGTGCTTTGCTAACTGTTTGTATTTATGTAACGCAGTTTTATCCATACCTGTTTGTTTAATTGTATGCGTTATATGTATTTGTTGAAGTTATTTTCCTTCTTCAAAATTTTTTTTTAAATTTGAATTTCTTGAATCTAATTGCATTAAAATTAACCATTGTAAATTAAATAGCTTGCTCGGAAACGCAGTTCTGGATCAGTAATGTCAGGAAGTTCAGCCAGTTCAGTTGAGGGAGAATACGAGGCAGAAAAAAATCAGAAGGTGTTTACTTTTTTCTTTGTTTTACAGATCTGTTTTTGCTGCCGCCTTGTCTCTTGGTCTGCTGTATTTATTCGTTTCCAGTAGATCTGTTAGTTGTGTTAAAGAGGGTTATAGCTTTTTGTTGTCAGCATAAACTTTGCATTTCATATGGATATATAAGGGTGTTGTACAGTAAATAGATGGTTATCTTAAACAAAAATTATGATAACAGTTCAGTGACATGAGAAAAATATACCAAAAGATTTTGGAATCTTTTTTTAGAGATTTACTTTTAACATTAAAATGCGTTGCCGGTAGCTTGTTGGCTTTGGACGCCTTTTAAAAAAAACGGCCCCGAAAAAATATATTTTCTCAAAATCTATGAATAATTCCAGATAGAGCAAACATGTAGTGTAGATGTTCGAAAAATGTATTCCCTGGACATTGGGAAATCCTCAGGACGTCCATATTGGATGCAACAATTGCGCGTTGCATGAGAACATGATTTATTCGCAAATCGGAGACTCAAAGTTAGTTTACGCAGGCAGTTTTATTGTAGAAATCCAGAAAATAGGCGAAAAAAACAAACGGGCCTTCACAACAAGCGTTATAGAATATACTGAAAAAAATATCATATTAGTTTTAGACTCGGTTTTAGATCTGATAACAAATGGCGACATCTCTTGAGTTGTCTACACTCAGCACCACCCCACCAAGGTTGTGTGTGTACTAATTTACAAACTTTCTACATAGCATACAGGTATACATCAAAAACACACTCATTGGCTGTATTGCCAATGTGTGTGGAAATACAAAATGTGTAGAATTTTTATAACTACGCTACTGATACTGATCAGCCTCCTGAATCTTCTGAGACCTTCCACCTTGCTACTCCTCTAACATTTCAGTATTCCTGCATTCATTGATTGAATATTGAAATTTAAGCTGACCGTACTTCTTCTCCATAGTAAAATTGAAAAAAAAAAAGTAAACTCTTTTAAGTAGACATAGTGTTTTGTTGGGTCTATAAATAATTAATTATGTCTAAAACCATAGTTTTGTGATAAATGTTTACTAGAAATTAATTATCATCAAGATTATTTCATCATTGAGGTATTTTCAACAATATTTTTTATACCACTAATATAGAAAGTATTTTACTAGTTCATTAACTTTGTGATTCACTACTGTTATCATTTGTAGTAATAAATTATCAAGATCAACAGATATTGCACCACTCCATCGCATTCATGATTATTTTAATTACTATCTTTTAAGTTACTTAAGGTCACCATCTATACAATTGTTCATTAAAATATTATAAAATATAAATCATTGTAATTATTTTGGATGTAAAAAAATGATAGTTTGTAGAAGATGACGAATAGTATAAACACTATAAATATTTTCGGTCAATGTAAATGGCTTTTTTAGTTTTTTTCCAGCTTCAGTAATAGTCTTTTGCTGCTTATCATTATCTTCAATCTTATTTACCTTTATATAAATATGATACTTATTATCGGTTTTCTTGTAATAGAAACCTGTTGGCGGAGTAGCTGTTCTACCTGCTGGTGGTTTGTTTGGAAAGAAAGACAAGAAAGGTGAGAAAGACAAGGAAAATAGAGACGTCAATACTCCTGAACAGAATGGAATCGACAACGATTCTCAGCTTAATTCAAGCAATGAACTCGAGAAGTCGCCCAAGGATAGAAAAGAAAAATCAAAGGTAAATATAAAACTAGATATTACACTAGAATTTATAGCGTGTATATATTGATTCTTTAAATCTAGTAAATCAATTTGCATTTTTTGTATACATTTGCATAGTGTATGTATGCGTACAAAATGTTCTATAATTAATTGCCTAAATTTCTGGCAGTGATAGGGCACGACTAAATAAATTGAATTTTATTTTAATCATATGTCATAAAGTGCTTGATGTATGCTGCCCTAGCTGTCCCTGCCTCAGACTATCTTACACGCACCTATCCTTGATTTTCATTTACTCCATCTGCAGTCAGTCGTCATGCATTAATTTAAACCGTACTGGAGCTTACTCCATTATATTATTAATTAAACTTTCATAAAATATAATTATGAATTTTAAGCTCATTTCAGTCAATATCTCTCTCTCTCTCTCTCTCTCTCTCTCTCTCTCTCTCTCTCTCTCTCTCTCTCTCTCTCTCTCTCTCTCTCTCTCTCTCTCTCTCTCTCTTCTCTCTCTCTCTCTCTCTCTCTCTCTCTCTCTCTCTCCTCTCTCTCTCTCTCTCATCTCTCTCTCTCTCTCTCTCTTCTCTCGGACATCTCTCTCTCTATACTATGCT